>QRDG01000290.1:66616-252711 GCA_012064385.1 Puccinellia tenuiflora | reverse complement strand
CAAAGTACTCCAGCAACTGCGGGATGTCTCTGATCTTGTCCTTCTCACCAAGAGTAGCAGTGAAGTTACTAACTTTCTTACTATCGTATGGCACATTTTTTACACCCCCATACAGCTCTCCCATTATCTGCATCACCCTGCCAGAAGTAAGATTAACATCATGGAGCAAGGTGATGAACTTCCTCTCCTCTTTTGGGATCTTCTTGTGTGATCTCAAATACTTCTTCAGTGCAAACTTCTGTATCAACTCGTGAGTGTGCTCTTCAACAAATTGTGTAACTTCCATCTAGCTCCAGTTCGCTTAACACGAAGCTTGGCCTTGCACGCTGTCTGCTTTGTGAATGTACGGGACCTTTCCTTCACAGGGGTAGCCTCTTCTTCTACGATCTTCCCAGATTTGTTGCAGGTAAATACACATTTGTCTTTCTCACCATCCCTTGCTGATCTCCTTGACGACTCAATCTTAACAGAGAAACCAACATGTTTGGCATATCTGTTGTAGTGGTACAGCGCCTGATCTTCTGTCTCGAATTTCATCCCAACAAATGGAACCTTTGGAGTAAAACCCTCCGGAGTAGACTGCACCTCATCATCGCTTCCGCTGTCCTCACTTGACAGGGTGACACCCGTCCGCATAGCTGAACCAGTAGCCCGTCTAGCTGAGAGACCTGCAGCAGAACCATTGCTAGCTGAAGGACCTGCACTAGTACCATTGCCAGCCGAAGGCACTGCTCCTGAACCAGTACCAGCCGAAGGTCCTGCACCAGTACCATTGCCAGCCGAAGGCTCTGCTCCTGAACCAGTACCAGCCAAAGGAACTGCACCTGAACCATGACCAGTGGGAGGCCCTGCACTTGAACTACCAGAAGAATGATGTCGACAATTTGTGGCTGCCTCCGTTCCATCTACTTGTCCATTAGTTCCATTCATACGATCCCCATGATTTATTTCTTCAACAGCTGGCTCGTTGAGATCAATGGTGCGAAACCAATCCATTATTTATATATTTTTTCAACCCTGCACGAACCATGGAAAAAGTAATTAACCAAAAGTTACATACCAGCAGTACATGATCATAAAACTGTAAACATTTTTTGTTCTATGGATAACATTTTTTGTTCTATGGATAGCAGCATTTATTTTTGTTTGATTTCCATGCTGTTATAGCGGGCGAAGAATGGAACTCCTGTTTTAGATTAAGAATTTTGTTATATTTTCAATACCTTAGGGTAATATCATGGATCATTGTTTAGTTTCATATATTATAACCCCTGGAACTACTGGTATTACTAAACTGTTCTTTTTTTTTGAACAATGGAACTTGTTTTTAAAAAATATATGAAAATCACGACACACATTTGTTCATCATTTTATAAACCCATACTTTATTTCCACCATTTTATGTTCTAACATTTTTTATGTTCTATCATTCTTTTTGTCTACAGAAAAATTATGGAGTTGCATGAAGGAAACACAAGATGGTGTGCAAAGTTCCAGCAGAACACATATGACAGGTCCTTCTAATATAAGGAATGTGGCTGATGCAACTACTGATGACAACTTCTATTTTGGAACTAGTCGCTCCTTTGACACTTATTTCTTTTGGTTCGAAATGTGGTGGTGGAATTAATTTGCTTGGATATGCATCTAAGTTCTTTCTGCTGATGGAACTAGATTCTAGATGGAAACAGTAAGAGATAGTGTTAAATACCTGTGTGTTTTTACTGCTATGGAACTGAAGATGTTGCAGTGGTGGAACTGGCAGTGATGTTTCAGATCTGTCGTGTTTTGTGCTGATCTGTTTTTGATGTTTGCAGAGATAGAACTGGCAGAGATATTGGAGCTTGTGATTTTCTGATGTTTCCTTGGGTGGAACCAGGTGGGGATGGAAATTCAGTTCTATATTTCTTCTTCTGTGATTTTCACAGTGGATGGAATTGGGGGAGAGAGTAGATCCTGGAAGCTGGGGAGAGGTGAGGTGACAGGGGATTGAACCAGGTAGGGATTGGTGGGGATTTCTTTGAACCAGGTAGGGATTGGTGGGGATTGGTGTGAATTTTGTATGGAGTTCCTCTTTTTTTTCGTCAGAGATGGAACTGTGATTTTCTGATGGTTTCGGGGATTCAGTAGACGTAGATGGAACCAGGTGGGGATGGGAATTCAGAGTGTTGAGTCCTTTCTCTTGCTGTGTTTTCACTGGATGGAATTGGGGGAGAGAGTAGATCCCTGGAAGCTGGATCTGAAGATAGGGAGAGGGGATGGAACCAGGTGGGGATGGGGAATTCAGAGTGATGAGTCCATTACCTTTTTGCTGTGATTTTTCACTGGATGGAATTGGGGTCCTGGAATCTGGATCTGAAGCTGGGAGAGGGGAGGGGAGAGGGGATGGAACCAGGTGCGTGGGGTTTTTTTCTTGTAGAAGAAGAAGGTCTGCGTGGGGTTCTTTTTCCCGCGTGGGACCAGGTGCGTGTCCGTCAGGCGGGATGGTTTCCCGCATTTTTCCTGGGGACACGCGGGCCGGGATGAATTCGGGAATTTTTTTTTTGCCAAAAACGGAAAGGACAAGGCCTGTCCGCGCGACCTCGTCGTTGGCCAAAACGAAGTCGACCTCGGTTTAGCCGTGTCCATTTAGTTATCGTATGCTTCGTATTCAGAAGGTGAGTGACCGTATCGATTTTAGGTGTCAAGTTTGAGTACCGTGGATACATTTTACTCTTAGGAAAATGTTGCACCGAAGTCCACAAGCATCTCCGAAGACCTCCAGCAGGAACCTTGTGGCATTGCAATCTTCTAAATTTGCCTTGAGAAAATTTACTCTTAGGGGCGCATCAAGCACTCAAACAGCTGTGGCAGCTTCCTTCCGACCACATGGTGCCGATGATGAGATCTTGGTGGCCACCATGCTACGCACCGAGGCCGCCCAGTACACCCACGCCACGGCCACCCAGGACCCAACGGCCACCCCGATCTGGCGCGCCCCGGGATGGGGAATTGTGTGAACACCCGGATTTTTAAGTCCAGATGCCTGTTATGCCATACATCGCAATCCCAGGAATATCATTTTTGCGAGACATAACAGAATTGATAGCACAGTACATCATCCATTACAAACCATAATCGTCTTACAAATAGTTGATCTCATGATCAAGTCTTAATACAAATCACACAGCGGATAATACGTAGTAGCAATCCCATCTTCATTGTCACAGGCAATGCTGACGTTGGGAGATGATCCTAGTTGTCGTAGACGTCCTGCTCTCCATCTTCAGGGTACTCCTCTCCATAGTCTGGCCATTTGAATAGCCAGGGACAAAGCCATGAGTACTTTATAAAGTACTCGCAAACTATTACTAAACAAGTAGCTCTAGTAGGTGTTCTAAGCTCTAAGTTTATTTGCACAAAGCCAGTTTTATTTCAAAGGCACTTAGTAGTAAAAGAACTATTTAGTTGTCTAAGTTACTCAAGTGGGAACCTAAGTGTCAAGTTCACAGCTTTGCTATGGTCAAGTCAAAGTCACAGTTCAAAATCACCATTCATTTTGAAAACATCTGACAACGGAACAGTATGGCCATCCAACTGTCCATGACCGTGGACGCGGCTACCGAGCCGGCCTCTTCTTTCTAGTACTATGCTAGTTCTTCCAACTGTCCATGACCGTGGACGCGGCTACCGAGCCGGCCTCTTCTTTCTAGTACTATGCTAGTTCTTATAGTTGTTCCATTTGGCGTTATGTCTGTGCTTTGGAGTAGAGAGCTGGGTCTCTCGGATCAGATCCAGCATTTTCTGGTGATTCCTCTTTATCCTTCGGAGCTCTATCGGTCGGAGCCGGAGGCGGGGAAGGAGGGCTTCGCTGGCATCTCCGTAAATAAGGTCAGTGGTACTAGCGACGACCTAGTTATTCTCTGCAGATCGAAGATGTCGCTTTCTCCATGTCTGCGAGGTGTTGACCGCAGTAGAGGCTAGACTCGATCCTGCAGGCGAACTGGATGGCGGCGGGGAACTACTGAAGGCGCTGAGTCAAGGAGATCAATCTCGATGGCCATCAAGTGGCCACAATCGACGGTGACGATGTCTTCCTCAACCTCCAGGCATGTGTGCCGACGCGAAGGCCCTCCAGATCTAGGGCGGCGATCCATGGCAGCTCCGTCCCAAGTGGCCGCGTCCCCGACGACGAAGCTGATGCTCGTGCCTGCTTCTTCAAACAGTGGATCAATGGCGGTGGACTTGATTGTTTTTTTTTTCAACTGATTTTAGGGTCTTTAGTGCATTTTTCTTATGTTTTGGAGGTCCCTATTGTAAAATGTAATCTCACCGCTTGGTATAAGTGCAGCATCTAGCTGAAGTCCAAAAAAAAAAAACACAAACTGAGAACTGAAGTTGTTTTCCGAATTGACAAATGAATTGACAAATTGGCCATGGCACGCCAGCAGTGGAACAGAACATGCCACGCAGCGATGCCACTGCGCCTGCGCGCGCCACCGCCGCCGCCGCCGCCGTCGCGACGACCTCCTCCCCACTCGGCCTCAGTAGAACCCCGCCTATTTCACACCGCCGTCCCCGTCGAGGCCACCTACCTGCAGCGAGAAGATGACCTCGCCGCCACGTCCCGCTCCTACGCGGCTCTCCTCCAGCGCAGCGCCGCCGCCTCCGACCCCCTCCTCGCCGCCTCCCTCCACGCGGCGCTCCTCAAGCCGGGCCTCCTCGCCTCCGACCAGTTCCTCAGCAACCACCTCCTCATCGCCTACTTTAGGTCGCTGCCCCGCCTCCGCCGCCACGGCCTGCGCCTGCTCGACGAAATGCCCCGCCGCAACGCCGTCTCCTGGGCCGCCGCCGTCGCGGGGCTCGCGCAGGGGGGCCGGCACCGCGAGGCGCTCGCGGTTTTCCGGCGGATGCGGCGCGACGGGTGCCCACCCAGCGAGTTCGCGCTCGTCAGCGCGCTCAACGCCAGCTCGTTCGTGGGCGTCGGCGGCGCGCTCGCTCGGCAGCTCTACGCCCTCGTCGTCCGGCTCGGGTTCGAGTCCAACGTCTTCCTGGTGAACGCTTTCCTGACGGCGATGGTCCGCCACGGGAAGCTCGCCGACGCGGTGCGGCTGTTCGAATGTGAGAGCAGGGAATGGATTCAACACACTTTGCATTGATCTCAGTTGGGGTATAAATACCCGAGTACAAGCTCTGCTAACGCTAGATCGTGTCCAGGCCACTAGCTATCGTGGTGATCGTGGACAGAACGTGCAGTGTGCGTGTCTGTTGACTGAATATACAAACGCACACCTGACGCTTATACTCAACACCCCCCCGCAGTCGTGACGTCGCCGGACGAGACGCAAAGACTGGATCGAAACTCGTGGAAAACGTTCGTCGGTAGTCCTTTTGTCATGACGTCGGCGAGCTGTTGGCGAGTAGGGACGTGAAGAACACGAATGTCGCCGAGGGCCACCCGTTCGCGCACGAAGTGGATGTCCAATTCCACATGCTTGGTCCGGCGATGATGGACTGGATTTGCCGCCATATACACCGCAGACACATTGTCGCAGTAGACCAAGGTGGCGGCGTTGATCGGGCAGAGCAGTTCCCCGAGGAGTTGGCGGAGCCAGATGCACTCCGCGACGACATTGGCCACGCCACGGTACTCTGCTTCAGCGCTCGAGCGGGACACGATGGCTTGGCGTTTGGATGACCAAGAGACCAGCGAGTCGCCGATGTAGACGCAGAAGCCGGAGGTGGAGCGACGGGTGTCTGGGCACCCAGCCCAGTCAGCGTCGGTGTAGGCGCGCAGTTGCAGCGAGGCGGAGGCGGAGAGCCACAGCCCGAGCTCGGTGGAGCCGCGGACATAGCGCAGAGCTCGCTTGACGAGGGTGTGGTGACTCTCGCGGGGATCATGCATATGCAGACAGATCTGCTGCACGGCGTACGCCAGCTCCGGACGCGTGATCGTCAGGTACTGAAGAGCGCCTGCGATGCTGCGGTAGGCCGTGGGATCGGCGACCGGAGGACTGTCCGTGGAAGGAAGCTTGCCCTTGGTGTCAACTGGCGTGGGCGCAGGTTTGCAATTGTCCATGCCCGCGCGCTCCAGGATCTCCTCTGCATACTGCTGTTGGGAGAGGAAGAAGCCAGAGCTCGTTCGCCGAACACGGATGCCGAGGAAGTAGTGAAGATCACCCAAATCCTTCATGGCGAACTCGCTGGTCAGCTGGGCGATGATGCGCTGCAGCAGGCCGGTGCTGGAGGCTGTCAGGACGATGTCGTCCACGTACAGAAGCAGGAACGCTGTGTCCACGCCACGCGAGTAGGTGAACAAGGAGCTATCCGAGCGTGTCGCGGTGAAGCCGAGGGTGGCGATGAAGCTGGCGAAGCGAAGAAACCATGCGCGAGGCGCCTGCTTGAGGCCGTACAGCGACTTGGATAACCTGCAGACATGTTCAGGCTTGGTGGGGTCGACGAAGCCAGCTGGTTGCAGACAGTAGACCTCCTCCGCGAGTGTGCCATGGAGGAATGCATTCTTCACGTCCAGTTGATGCACAGGCCACCGGCGCGAGGCGGCGAGGGTGAGCACCGTGCGGATGGTGGCGGGCTTGACGACCGGCGAGAAGGTCTCGCCATAGTCCATGCCTGGCCGCTGGTTGAAGCCGCGGACAACCCAGCGAGCTTTGTACCGCTCGAGCGAGCCGTCAGCGCGAGTCTTATGGCGGAAGACCCATTTGCCGGTGATGACATTGCCGCGAGGTGGACGCGGGACCAGCTCCCAGGTTCGATTGCTGACGAGCGCCTCGAACTCCTCCTTCATGGCCGCGAGCCAGTTCGGGTCCTTGACGGCGGTGCGTACGGAACGCGGCAGCGGGGGAGGCGTCTGCAGGGGCCGTCGTGGAGGCGACGTTGGCGTACTTGGGATTGGGCTTGAAGATGCCGTCCTGAGCACGAGTGACCATGCGCCGAACAGGTGGTGACGGTGCGCGCACCGGCGATCCAGCTGATGAAGAGGATGTAGAGGACGAGCATGAACCGGAGGTGCGCGCCAGGGACGAGCCAGAGGAGTGGGGTGACCCAGCAGCGGGGGACGAGGACGGCCCAGCGCCAGTGGACGAGGGTGACCCAACGTCAACGAGGGAAGGCGGACCAGCACGGTTTGAGCTTGGCGAGCCGCTTGCAACCTGTGGAGCAGAGGGGAAAAGTGGCAGAGTTTGATCTGCGTCAGTTGCCGGTGCAGGTGATGGAGACGCCGAGGGTGAGGTGCGCTGCGCGAAGGGGAACTCATGCTCGATGAAGTACACATGCCGCGAGGTGAGGACGCGCCGCGACACCGGGTCGTAGCAGCGGTAGCCACGGTGATCCGATGGGTAGCCGAGGAAGATGCAGGCGACGGAGCGGCGATCCAGCTTGTGGCGGTGGCCGCGGTGTTGGGGTAGCAGAGACACCCAAAAACGCGGAGGAGGCTGTAGTCCGGCGCGATGCCGAGCAGGAGCTCGTGCGGTGTCGACGGCGCGGTGGAGCGGCAGGGTCTCCTGTTCAGCAGGTAAGTTGCAGTACAGAGGGCCTCGACCCAGAAGCGAGATGGCATGGAGGCATGAAAGAGGAGTGCACGGATACTGTCATTCAGAGTACGAAGCACACGCTCGGCCTTGCCATTCTGTGGACTAGTGTAGGGGCAGGAGAGGCGCATGACAGTGCCGTGGGTGGTGAGGAGAGAGCGCACGGAGGCGTTGTCAAACTCGCGCCCGTTGTCGGTCTGAAGAGCGAGTATGGGACGCTGAAACTGAGTGCGAACATAAGCGTGGAATTCAGTTAGAATGGAAGCAACTTCAGATTTGTGTTTTAGGGGAAAAGTCCACACATAGTGAGTGAAATCATCAAGGATCACTAGATAATATTCATAACCAGAAATGCTAACAACAGGTGACGTCCATACATCGAGATGCAACAGCTGAAAAGGGAAATAGCTACGGCTATGTGATTGTTCAAATGGAAGACGAACATGCTTGCCAACCCGACATGCGTGACAAGTGTGGGGGCTGGACTTGCTACTAACAAAAGACACACTACGAAGAGCAGCCGGAGCAGGGTGACCGAGCCGCTGGTGCCACAGGTCGACGGAGGCGACGCCGGCGAACGGACGGCGGGACACAATCGGAGAGCCAGTGGACACCGGATACAAGTCACCGTCAGAATCACATCGCAGAATCACCTCCCCCGTTTGGATAGCCTTGACAGAGAAACCGAATTTGTCAAATTCAACAGAGACAGGATTATCACGTGTTAGTTGTCGAACTGAAAGGAGATTTTTAATAAGAGAGGGGGAGAGAAGAACATTGCGAAGCTGCAACTGTGAATTGGATGTGATGAGTGTGCCAGCACCGGTGTGTGTGATAGGAAGCAGAGCTCCGTTGCCAACGACAATTTGAGAGGAGGAGGGAGCAGGACGAACGGAGTGAAGGTTACCGGAATTGGAGAACATGTGTGCCGAGGCGCCCGTGTCGAGGTACATGTCCGAGGAGACGCTGGATGGTGGCGGTGGGGCCGTGGAGGTGTTCAGCGCGGCCTGGAGAGGTCCCATGTCCCATGGCTGGGGCGGCGCAGAGGACGAGCCGGCGCCAGCAGAGCCCGGGCCGTTGAACAGCGGGCCGGTCATGTCCGCGGGAGGGTAGCCATACGCGGACGGCGGGCCTGGCGGCGCAGCCATATATGCCGGGTGAGGCGCAGCCATGTACGCCTGCTGGTGTGGAGTACCAGGGCGCGGGCCGAGAACGCCGGCGCCAGGTGCACGCCAGGCGACCGGCCAGGCCTGGACAAGGCCAGTCCAGGAGTTGGCGCCGGGAGCAGGGGCGGGGTAGGCCGGTGGACGCGCAGATGAGGAAGATGGCGCGGGCGGCGGCGTGGAGGGGCCGCCGGTGTCCGTGGCCTTGCCTTTCTTCTTTCCCTTGCCTTTGTTCTTGTAGCCGCCTGGTGCAGGGGGTGCAGTGTACGTCGAGGGAGCCGGTGCAGAGGCGGTCGGCGCACGGCTGGTGTACAGGGCGTGCGCGGCCTGCTGGCGAGCGGACTGCTCCGCGCGATGCTCTTCCAGGAGGAGGAAGGAGCGGACCTGAAGAAAGGATGGCAGAGGAACACGACCAGTAATGTGAGGGATGACAGCATGGTACTGACGACCGAGGCCACGTAGCAGGTTGAAGACTTGCTGTGTCTCCGTGACGGGCTGGCCGAGGTCGCGCAGCTGATCAGCAAAGTTCTTCAGCCGGGAGCAGTACTGCATGATTGTCAGGTCGCCCTGCACGACGGCGTGGTACTCAGCGTCGATGTAGACGGCGCGGGAGAGCTGGTTGTCGCGGAAGAGGGCCGCGATCGCCGCCCAGACAGTGACGGCCGTATCCTCCGGCTGCATGACGACGTCGAGCAGCTCGGGAGAAACGGTGATGTACAGCCAGTGGACGACGGCGTGGTCGATCATGATCCACTCCGGGTCGTTGACGCGGCGCGGCGCAGAAGGATCGATGTGGTCGCCGAGGCCGAACTTGCCGATGACGGTGAGGAGGAAGCGACGCCACTGAGCGTAGTTGCCGGCGGCGAGGTCGAGGGTGATCGGCACGTGGGAGCGGATGGCCACCGTCTGGATCACGGAGGCCGGGAGGACAGAGGATGGCGGCGCGGTGTTGAGAGCTCGAACGACAGCGGGCCGCGGCGGAGAGCCGGGCGGCGTGCCATCAGGAGTCGAGGCAGGCGTCGACATCGAGTTGCCGGAGAGAGTTGCGGAAGCGTGAGAGAGGTGCTGCGAGAAGGGATTGAGCAGTTCCTCCTCTGATACCATGAAAGCAGGGAATGGATTCAACACACTTTGCATTGATCTCAGTTGGGGTATAAATACCCGAGTACAAGCTCTGCTAACGCTAGATCGTGTCCAGGCCACTAGCTATCGTGGTGATCGTGGACAGAACGTGCGGTGTGCGTGTCTGTTGACTGAATATACAAACGCACACCTGACGCTTATACTCAACAGAATGTGCCGCTCTTGGGGACATCGTATCGTGGAACACACTACTCACGGGGTTTGCGCGCCATTCGCCCGTGGACATGTGGAACCTCTGGCTAAGGATGGTCCGGGAAGGCGTCGGGGCCGACGGGTTCTCATTTAGCACTGTGCTTTCAGGGCTGACGGCAAACACGGACTTGGAGAGCGGCTTGCAAGTTCATGGGCAGCTTGTCAAGAGCGGCTTTGGCGATGATCTCTGCGTGGTCAACTCCTTGGTGGAGATGTACATGAAGAACAGAGCCCTGGAGTCCGGCACCAGAGCGTTCACCGAGATGCCTCGGAGAGACGTCGTGTCGTGGACAGAGATGGCCGCCGGTTCGCTACACTGCGGTGAGCCCGCTAAGGCTATCGGAGTCCTCGGTCCCATGTTGCTGGACGAAATTGCGCCGAACAACTACACTTTTGCAACGGCAGCCAATGCATGTGCAATGCTCACCGGCCTGAAGGAAGGAAGCAAGGTCCATGGATATGTCATTAAACTAGGAGAGAACTCCGATGTGGGCGTGAACAACGCGCTCATCGACATGTATGCGAAGTGTGGCTTGGTGAGCAGCGCACACAAGGTGTTCCAGTCGATGCAGCAGCGACCCGTCATAGCCTGGACGGCGATGATCATGGGGTTTGCGCAGAACGGACAAGCTCAGGAAGCTGTGCAGGTGTTCGACGACATGATTTTGGATGGGGTCACCCCAAACGAAGTCACATTCCTCTGTGTCCTCTACGCTTGCAGCCAAGGTGGGTTTGTAGAGGAAGCTTGGATATACTTCACCGCCATGGCAGACAAGTTCGGTGTCGAGCCTGGCGAGGATCACTACGCCTGCATGGTCGATCTCCTCGGAAAAGCAGGCCATATCCAAGAGGCCGAGGAGCTGATATCGCGGATGCCATTCCGCCCTGGAGTTCTGGTCTGGCAGGCGCTGCTGAGTGCTTGTCAGCTCCATGGTGATGAGGCCGCAGCGAAGCGAGCTGCGGAGCGCGCGCTTGCGCTCGAGAAGGAAGATCCTTCAACGTACCTGTTGCTGTCCAGGACGCTTGCAGACCGGCACAATTGGGACGATGCTGAAAGGTTGAGAGGGCTCATGGGGGACAGAGAAGTCATGAAGCTGCCTGGTTCTACCTGGTTGCAGTCCATGCCTGACATGAACCAAGCTTGTGCAGCGTGAACAGTGATGGAAAATGCACTTTTTTTTTTTCCTATGGAAGCACCGGCTCGTTTTTTGGCCTGAAAGGCTTCAGCCTACAAAGGTAATAGATACTTCAGTTATTTGAGTGATGCTTGGATGGAAGTGGATTCCATTTTGCCTAGATGAGAGTGGTGTCAGTTTGCCTGGATGAACTTCAGCATGATCCAACAGTTAGGAACTAAATTATTATTGACCCGCAATTGACATGAAGTTCATCATTAAAACCACAGCTTGTGCAATTGTAATGTTTGTCTAATGTGAGAAACAAACTATCCAATTTGTACAGGAAAAAACACTTATTAATTGACATTGCTTCATAAATATATAACTGAACAAGTGTACATCTTCATGATAGCCCTTCATACATGATATTTCTTTCCCATCGACAATGAAAAACCATACATAGTCCTGATCACGTAGGTAATTACAGACTGGAGCTCATGGAGGGAAAAATAACTCTTCAATATGCAAAGATGTGCAGCTCAAGCCAATGCCATTTGGCATCCTCTGAGCCATATGGGATTCGGTCCTACAGACTGCAGGCGATGATGTTATGCGACATTTGAGGTCTCCAAGAGAGGCTCAATGTAATCCTTGAACTTGGCTTTGTTTATTGCACCTTCTCTTCGGCTCCCTGGCACCTCTTGCCCATTCTTGAAGAGAATCAACGCGGGGAGACCGTAAACCTTGTATTTTTCAATAATTTTAGGATTTGCATCATGATCGATCTTGACAATTTTTAATCTCCCCTCATATTCCTGTTTCATAGAAGAAGAAAGTTCAACTATCAGAGCTGCTGTTGCAAATTAAAATGACAGACTTCCTCCCAAAATTCTTGAATATTGCAGTGCCTGGTAAACCATTCGGAACATTTCCCATGTACAACAATATCAATGTTTGGAAACTGCAAATTTAGTCTTTCCACTGTTCATTTATCTTCCATACTAATTTAAGAAGGCATCACAGGCTCACAGCATGAATCGAATCCTTAAGGCTATGGTTAATTTTATGCAATCAACATATTACCGCCGCATCTTCACTAGCTCACTACTTGTCGTAGTTTGTCAGCAAGCATTTTGCCCAATTGTAACACTGTGTTAAACTCCGCTTGAACCTTTACTGTTGTAAGATGTACTACAAACTCAAACAACAAATGCAGTGACAGTTCAGGTTGCTGGTAACTGTAGAATTTCCTTTTCTTTTACTCACATGGAGTCATGGGAGTTCATGCATTCGCTGTTCCCAAAATGTCTTGCTGCCTGCCTAATTCCCCAACAGTTGCTACCTCCTACGCCAGGCAAATGCATTATCTGACGCAGCATAAATAGACTTCTCTCCGCTTTGTGGTTTGGTGTTACGCAATTGGGTACTACTCGAACATGACAAGGCGAGCGCCAGGAAGGACGTTTGGGAAGAAGCGGCCGTACCTCGGAGGCCCAGTCGACGACGGGCGCGACGAGGCGGCAGGGCCCGCACCAGTCGGCGACGAAGTCCACGAGAACGGGCAGCTCCGATTGCATCACCTCCGCCTCGAATTCCCCGTCCCCGATGAGCTTCACCGCCGCGCGGCACCGGACGCGCGCGCGAGCGAGGGCGAGCCGGCCAGTCGGCGCGGGCAGCGGCGCCGCGTGGCAGTGAAGGGTGGGGAGGCGGCGGAGCGCGGCGGTGGGGAGCCAGCGGGAAGGGAAGGGCGAGCGGAGAGGCAGAGTGGGCGGGAGGGTGGACGCGGCGGTGCTTGGCGCGGATGCCATGGGAATTGGGAGGAGAGCAGCACGATGCCGATGAGGGGGAATCTTCTGGAAGGTGCCACCTGGCCACCGGTTTAATCGAAGAGAACGCCGGCGAGATTTTGTTGTGGGGTTTGTGAGGCGCGGAATTCAGCCCACGGCAGGTGGGGCTTCGGCCTGGTCTATCTAATCCGCTCATGTTTTTGTGTGGCCCATGTATAACATGATGAGGCGATGGGTCCTAACGTCATTTTCTCCTTCAGCGTCTCTTTCTTCTCCTCCAGGTCCTACAACGAGGTGGCGCTCCTACTTGAACTCCTTGGCCTTCTTTTTTTTTTTTTTTTTGAGGAAAAGGATCCGATCCATATATAAGGTAGCTCATACACTTTACAGAAAAGTCCAAAAGAAAACAGAAAATACAAGAGGACCCCGAAAAAATGCAGAAACCACCCCAAGCCACCTGAAGGAATCGCAATCGGATCCACCACCGCCGCGCCCCAAACTCCTAGTCGACGCCGGAGTCGCCGTACCGCCAGCCGCAGGGAAGAAGGCACCACCACCATTGTAGAAGACCGCAGGAGTCATCCACCGCCGTGCGCCGGAATCTAGTCTCGTTGAACGAGCTCGGCCACAGCACCGCCTCCCCGCCTCCGCCCATCATCCAGCCGCCTCCGCATCGCCCAGGACCACCGCCATCAACGCCCACCTCCAAACGGTCGCTCCCCTCGCCACCACGGCCGGCCGGAGCAGAACCATCGAAGAAGAAGACCACCGGACGAACCTCCACGACCTCTCCGGCGTCACCACCGGAACGGGGAACAGAGGGGGAGGACCTAAGCTCTAACACCGCCGCCATCGCCACCGTCTCGATGTCGGCGAGAGACCACACGCACACCTAGACCTATACTATACACGCACGGCAGCCTCCGGAGCTCCCCCCGCCTCACAGCGCCAGAACGGCGGCCGGAGGCAGAGGGGAGCGGCAGATTCACCGGCGAGACCCGAAGCTTCGAGGTCGCCTCCTTATCGCCTCCTCTCCACTGTAGCGAGGGGAACGGTCTGGAAGCTCGTACTCCTTGGCCTTCTTTGTTCTTGGCTACACTACACTGCCTCTTTTTATCGCCTAGAATTCGCAACGATCTTACCTCCCGTCTCCTCCTTGTTCTCCACCTCCCCTTTGGTCTATTTGTACAACACGATTTTGATACGCGCATTACCAATGGTGCATGTCCCATTTTCCATAGTCTCTACCTCCCACTTGGTGCCCTGTTTTCAAATGCACATCACCAATAGCTAACATGGAATTTTGCTTTATAACAATGAGGTGTATCATTTGGGTAGCAATTGTTGTTTGGTTATCATGACTTCATGAGTACGAGCACGAGAGAGATGGATCGACCATGAGAAAGTTGTGAGGGACATTGCAGCGTCAGAAAGAACGCAAGAAGTGCATAGGCGAAGGCCAAGGTTGCTCTTACAAACAATTCGGTGATACACACATAGGTGCAGACCGGATAGGCGGTGGCTGACGCCACGAGAGTACCATGGTGCTGATAGCATCAATTATCTTTACTATAAAGGATGGATCCGTGGTGAATGCTTGGTGTCACACTTGTAACTAATTACACGAAAATGCCACCCGCAAGGCTTCTTCCTTTCTTTTTTCTAACAACACAACAACCTCTCACTTTCCGTTCTTATCTCACGATTGCATTCCTTAAAAAATGGGCTAACAACTCTTATCTTTAAAAAATGGGCTAACAAACCTTATCCTATCATAAAAAGGCCGTGAAGATTAGTTTATTGCGGACGATGTGTTGGAATAGACTGACTGAGGCCGTGATCTGGATTCTGTCTCCGGAGCTCGCAAGAGAAGAAGTTCGGGTCATACCACCTCCCGGCCGGGGACGCTTGTGTGGAAGGGCTCTGCGGTGTACGCGCGAGATCGCCGTGGTCGACAACGAAACCGACGTCCAGCACGAGGAGAGCAGTACTAGGAGGTGCATCCGAGTAGATGATCCGCATTCCAGAGCTGTTCGCAGAACAAACGACGCACTGCGCGATAACCTCAGATTACAAGATGGGTCGGCGTCCACTTGCTGCGTGTGGTGCCGCTCGCTGCGCGTCGACGAGAAGGTGTGGCTGAAGGGGGCGGGAGGAAGGGAGCACGGCTTCAGCTCCATGACTCCATGTCCCGTTCTGACTTCGGCATGTGTCGAGCATGTGTCCTACACACTCCTGCTACGACGACTCCGGGCGGCATCCGTCGTTCCCGTCATCGCTTCACGGCCGCCTTCCTCGACCCGCCGTCAAATCAGCCGGCCAGCACCGCTGCAGGCCGGATCCGGATGTAGCCGTCCTGCTCGGTACCAACCGTTTAGCTTATAGCTCACGTCGTCATGACTTCCTCCTCAACACAGCAACCTCTTCCTTCGTACCATCAACTGAGCTAGCAGTCGTGCATGATTCCATCTGCCATTACGATCTGCAGCACGCACTTCCCAAGGTCTCGCTCTTTCTCCTACGTATGTTATTCTAGCGATATTCCTCTCGCTCTCATGATCTCATCTTCCTTTTTCTTTGGCCATTTTCTGCTGGCTATGTGCTTGATGAAATTCCGGTATGAGACATGCATCCATGGAGATTGCATTTTACATTTATTTTTGCCGTAACTTGACTAATTACAAGTGCTTAGTGCATTTTCCGACCTCCTCTGGGGACTTTTGCTTCTTTGTTTTCTCTAATTTTTTCGATAAGGGGCACTTTTATTAGACTCAAACAGGTTACATAAAAAAGATACTCTATAGATTCCACACGCAGCCTCTGCACAACTAGGGTGTACGCAGCCGAGAAGCAAAGAGAAGGGAAAAGAAAAGAAAAAACAAAGACCCAGCCGAAACAAACAGAGCCTCACAGCAGCAACGACACTACCAACACGGACGACACCTCGACTCCGAGAAAGCTTCTCCAAAAATGATGCCTTAAAGAAGGAAACGGTGTGTAAACACTGTCATCGTCCGGGCTGACTAAAATGGTCAGATATTGGGTTTTCACCCTGGAGGAGGTCGAAACTCTAGACAGTGCCTTCATCAAGGAGATGACTCAGAAGCCACCATTGTCAGATACAACCACCGAAGGTCGTACCTAAGATTTTCATCCTGGTTTTGACACACGGAACTCCAAGAGCACCACTAAAAAGGAGGTCAGATAATCGGGCAGAGATCCTCTGCTGTAACCCTACGCCCATGACAGATGGGGCCGGGCCCGCCTGGCAGCTGCAGTAACAGCACTGCTGTTACAGCAGACGATCCCAGCCCCAGATAATCAGCACAATTTGGCAGGGATCGCTACTAAAAAAATTGTCAAACAAAAAAGGACCTAAGACGAATAAGAAGATTTTTACGCACCTCGTTTTTCTTTGTTACCATGTCCACCGCCAAACTGGATGATAAACTACTCTACATCATGACGAATATTTTCTGATTTTTTCTTTGCACTGTAAATTATTTGTCAGTGTGATAAGTTCAGTAGTCCAATACATGTTTTTTTCTGATTTCTTATCATGCAGTCAGGATTCATGGAAGCTATTATATGAAAGCAAATGATAAGCCTTTCTAGCACTTTAAATTCTCGACAAAGATGTTGATTCTTTCTCAACTTCTAAAGTTAATTACAAGCTAATAGATTTTTTCTAGCATAAAAAATCTAATTTGTGCATGTGACAAAATAGGTGGAGATCATGGGTATGAGACGGAAGCAAACTGAGTCATACAATACCAAGTCCAGTCTTTTTTTTTTATGAATGCGGTCGTTATGCCATTCTATTAGATAGATAAGTGTTATTTACAGAGTTTGGAGATACACTGAAAGTAAAACATTACAAGCCCATAGCATTTTACACCGCTATCTGAACATCTCCCGGGTCCTGCGTGTGGGCATAAACCCGATGCGCCATCTCCTCGCGAACCAAGGCCTCCATAGCTATGGGGAGGAGGGCCGTGTTGCGAAAGACCCTCTGGTTGCGCTCCTTCCAGGCCCCCACATCGCGTAGATGACAGCTCCACTTGCCTTCCTTGTTCTCTCCTTCGAAATGGCCGCAAAATTACCCTACAACTTCAAGATGTGGAGGCTGTATCACCAATAATGGCTCATGTTGCGTATCGTACCCTACATGGACTTGGACCATGTTATAAGTTGTAGCATTTAGAGCAGAAGACAGAACAATTATAGTTGTCCCGAGAGAAAGGAAGTTGCAAGAAGACATCAACGTTCTTCGTGAAGTCGACATGTGCATTTGCGAGGTACAACAGTGTTAAAACATTTACACTTTTGTTTCGTACCAACATGTTGATGTGATTTATTTCTTTCTGTAGCAAATAATTTTCACAAAAAAAATGCTGACGACAATGATTGTCCTCCTTTGCAAGATGTAACTCATAGTCTTAATAGCTCATAGCATAAGAGGGATATAATGGATGTGTGATTTATGTGTGCCTATTATGCTCATCTCAATGACTTGTGTAGCAACTGGCAACTACCAAATTTGGCTCAAAAGTAACTAGAACGCGTTTGAATGTAGGTGCTCACCGTGTGAATTGGGGATTGGTATTTGGTGACCTGCAATGATGTGGTGTGGATGACAATATATTTGGCTGGCGGAAACTATCTCAATACCATGCATGATATTCTGCTGAATTGGTTTTACCCTGTAAAATATATCGGCTCTACTATGTGAACAACTATGACGAATTGCCAGATTTGGATAAAACATTAACGGACAACAACACATGACAAGTCATTAGAGTGGGGGTGACTACAAAGTATAGAGACGGCAATGTTGGAGTGGGATGTCTGTCAATAAAAATGGCGGCACAACGGTGATAAATCTTAAGCCGAGGGGCTGTTGGAAAAGGAGAAGGGACAACGGCATAATTGGCATACCTTTCGGCTCTATTTTTTAGAGAGAGAGCTGGGGGCGGGAGACGAGGAATAAAGGGAGTGAGAGAAACATATAGGAAGAGTGATGGAGAGATATGGAGTGAGAGATAGTACGCTACATTTTTAGTACCGCCAAACTACATACTCTTCCCCTCGGTCGGCTGGATGGTGTTGTCGCTGAACTGTTGACTAAAAGATGCCTTCATTTACATATCCTCTACATAATTAGGGTTTCTCATGAGCATTATGTTA
Source organism: Puccinellia tenuiflora (assembly GCA_012064385.1). NCBI lineage: Eukaryota > Viridiplantae > Streptophyta > Magnoliopsida > Poales > Poaceae > Puccinellia > Puccinellia tenuiflora. The sequence goes on along the minus strand of QRDG01000290.1, from coordinate 234,595 downwards.
ACATGTGCGGCGATCAAAATACTCTAAGGAACCGTAACAACGTACGGACATTTAGCTAGCTACATACAATGCTATGAACCATTCTAGGATGTGTAAAAAATCGACCAATTTAAAACACTGTCGTGACGTCCACGGATCGTGTCAATCCTACCATGTCATTCGAGACGGTCCCGAAGATAATTCAAGTAGTACATCCCACAAGACAGCAACAATATTAAGAAAACTGACTCGACTTGCCTACCAAATTCAAATCAATCAGATAGATGCAAAGCAAGAATGTAAAAATTACACAACAAATGAAATAAAGCCGATGGGCCACGAGTCAGCGGCTGGAACGGTCCACCTGTCGCGTCACACCCGCATCTAGTAGCCTAGTACGGAAAGCTCATGAGCCAGGTCCACGGAGAAAAACCCGATCCATCTCGCCTGCGCTGCACACCCTCCTCCGGTCCGGTCTCCGGCTTCGCCTTCACGACGCCCGCAGACACTTTCTCCCCTTTGTTCCCACACCCCAAAGCCCAAAGCCACCAGCCACCCTCCGCACATGGAGGCGCGCGCTCCGGAGACGCGGGCCGGCTAGAGCTGCCCCTCCACCCACCTGCTCGCCGGCCATGGCGATGCCCACGGTGGCCGCCGCGTCGGCTCCCCTGCTCCACCCCTCGGCGGCTGCGTCCCCCTCCCCGTCCCCCTCGGCCCGGCGCGCGGGCCTCCTCGGGAGCGCCAATGCCTCCGTGGGAAACGCGGGCGCATCGCGGCGAGGGGCGGCGGTGCGCGCGAGGGTGGCGGAGGCGGCCGCGGCCGCGGCGCCGGTCGCGGCCGAGGGCGGCGGCAGGCAGGAGGCGCCCGCGGTCGAGATCCCCGTCACGTGCTACCAGGTGAGCCCGTCCGTCTACGCCCCGGCCGTTCCCTGCTCGCGAGTTCGTAATTCCCCGAAATGCGGGCGGCTCCGCTTCCGTTGCTGCTTCACCCCGCCTTCGTCGCTCGATCTGGTGCAGCTCGTTCCAGTCCTCCTCGTCCAGTTGATGCGGCTACGGATTACTTGTGGATTTTATCGTCGTAATTCAATCTGTTCCGTCACCGTCAGGGCGCCACAGAAAATTTGCACATGTAGCTCGTTCAGGTGCTGTTCAGTTGCTGCGGTTACCGATTAGTTAGTGGATTTAGCATCGTAATTCAAAGTAATTGTATCAGGGCACCATCAAAAATTTGCGCCAACACAGGCTTCCCTCGTTTTTGGAGTAAAATGCCGTGTAGAGGTTCCAAGATTTAGTACCTTTACAGGTCAATTGGTCAAAAGTGACTGGAGCATGGATTGGCTCATCTGCCGATCTGGTTTAGCTCGTTCCAGCCCCGTCCAGTTGGCGTGGTCACCGATTAAGTGTGGATTTTAGGGTCGTAATTCAAAGCTATCGCATCAGGGCGCTGTTGAAAATTCTGCACCTGTAGCTTGTTCAAGCGCTGTTCAGTTGATGCGGATAAGGATTAGTTGTGAATTTCATCATCGTAATTCGAAGCCATTGCTTCAGCGAAGCATCGAAAATTTAAATCCTCACCTGTATTTCCACACGCCCCCCTTGTTTTTGGAGTGTATTGTCTCGGAGGGGTTCCATGATTTCGTACGTTTACAGGTCCAAAGTTACTGGAGCATGTGTTTTTCCTTAATATGACACATCTGTCCAAATGACCATGCAGATTCTAGGGGTTACAGAGAAGGCCGAGAAGGATGAGATCGTCAAGTCAGCAATCGAACTGAAGAAATCAGAGATTGAAGATGGGTACACCGAGGAGGTGTCTACTTGCAGACAGGTTGCTCAATGGATACTGGAATTATGTGGATATATGGTTTTGCTTGGTTTGGTGGAGGGAATGCTGGGTCGTGGTTTTTAATGTTCACTTGCTGCTTTTCTGTCAGGCCCTGCTGGTGGATGTGAGAGACAAACTTCTCTTTGAACAAGAGTATGCAGGGAGCAAAAGGGCGAAGGTTCCACCCAGATCCTCTCTTCATATACCTTGGAGCTGGTTACCTGCTGCCTTATGTATCTTGCAGGAGGTAATGTGCAACACAAACACCGTCCAGTCAATAGATTCATATGTACCTATGAAGGGAAATTTTCGAGTTTTGTCTATATTGCATGGGATAGTCACTATCAGGGGCATGCTCTGTTCTCTGAAATTTACCAAAACAGTAAATATGTAGTTGAACATTGACTGTGTTTCTTGTTTTTCTTATCCAGGTGAACAGTTACCGACTTATTATGCTTTCTTGGAGACTAATAAACAAAATTATGACACCTTCATGTCAATATCTGTAGTACTAATGTAAGGAACATGAACATACTATCCTGACTAGGTAGGTTTAAAGTACTGAAATGTGATCTGTGATCAGTTCGATGTTTATGATATTTAAGGGCCCAAACATGGAAGAATCATAGTAGCATCTATTCATCACAGTTGAATGTGCTTGTCGTGTCGTCATGTGTTGTCTCTTTTGTGTGGCATGTATTGGTTTATGTGTTTATTGTCAGTGTAAGATACCACGTGACAAGTACTGTTTACAGGTTGGAGAAGAGAAGCTGGTTTTGGACATTGGTCAGGCAGCTCTACGACGCCCTGATTCTAAGCCATATGCTCACGATGTGCTTCTTGCAATGGCACTAGCTGAAGTAAGTACTACACACAGATTAAAGAAGCATAGCTATTTTGTACAATCTACAATGTATGATGTCTTTGGTAATTTTGAATAATTCCATGCATTTTTCTGTAGTGCTCTATTGCAAAAGCTAGCTTTGAAAAAAGTAAAGTATCTCTTGGCTTTGAGGCTCTAGCACGTGCCCAATATCTTTTGAGGAAAAGACCATCTTTAGAGAAGATGCCCCTTCTTGAGCAGGTAACATGTTATTGCTTTCATCTTACAGACTAGTCCATGTATAAAATCATGTCATAACTTGTCTTGTTGGGTGAACTAGATTGAAGAATCACTTGAAGAGCTTGCACCTGCTTGCACTCTAGAGCTTTTGAGCCTGCCTCGTACACCTGAAAATTCTGAGCGCAGGAGAGGTGCCATTGCAGCTCTCTGTGAATTGCTCGGACAGGGCCTCGATGTTGAATCATCTTGTAGAGTTCATGATTGGCCTTATTTCTTGATCCAAGCAATGGAAAAGTTGTTAGCCACCGAAATTGTGGATCTACTTTCTTGGGACTCTTTGGCTACAACTCGTAAAAACAAAAAATCATTGGAGTCTCAGAGCCAGCGAGTGGTAGTTGACTTCAACTGCTTCTACAGAGCGATGCTTGCACACCTGGCATATGGATTTGCAACCCGGCAAACTGAGTTGGTACCTTTTTTTCTCCTCCTACTTGTAGTAGCCTATAGAAACCAAACCATCCTGTTTTTGCTTTTGCATTCTTTTATTTATTTACATTGCCTCTGTGCAGATCAGTAAAGCGAAAACCATCTGCGAATGTTTAGTTGCGTCTGAGAACACAGACCTGAAATTTGAGGAATCTTTTTGCTCGTACCTTCTTGGAGAGGTGACAAGCTAATCTCAATTTCATTAAATAGATTTACTAAAGCACATTGCTAGGACTAAAGGCTTGGTCTCAGGAATCTGGGACCACAGTTTTCGAACAGCTTCAGCAGCTTCAAAGTAATGGAAGTTCCAATTCGAGGAATTACGGGTTAGCTAAAAAGAAAGACAGCAGTGACAAGGTTACTGTCAACCAATCACTGGTATGCTGCAGTTTTGATGCTATGTTTTGGTGCAAATAAGTTATATTATGCTAGATTAGTAGAAGTATATTTGTCTGAAGTTATACTGTGCCTATTTCTATTGAAACATTCTCATGCCAGACAAACTTGTCTTTACCAGGAACTGTGGCTGAAGGATGTGGCCCTTTCTCGTTTTGCAGATACAAGAGATTGTCCTTCATCTTTGGTTTGTCCCATGCTATTTGTAGTAATCAAACCCCTCATAAAATTTTCTCTGGATTAATTTGAATATCGTTATCATCTTATGACAGGCCAACTTCTTTGGGGCTCCTAAGCGCATCATTAGCTCGTCCAAGCAGAAGCTAGGAGCTACAAGAGTGGTCTTTCTGAGCTCTCAGACGTCTTCTAGTGCCTCCCCAAGCAACAGAACTTCGGGGCAGCAGAATCCAAGATTAAATTCTACCAGCCATCTCGGGGAAGCTGTAAAGCAACTTGCACCAACCACCCTGGGAGGCCATTCATCAATGGAAAAGCCAGCAAATGGGTTAAGTACCACAGCTGTTCCTCTGAAGCGGAATCCTGGATCCCATCCTGGAAGAACCTTGGAATCGTGGGGCCTGACTGGGGACATCATAGGAAAAGTCGCCTATACTGCACTCCTGGGGTTTGCCCTGTTTGGTACTCTAAAACTGCTCAGATTTCAGTCTGGGCTCACAAAACCCGCCCCCTCAACTAGAGAATCCGCAGCCATATCTTCTCTCAGTGAAGCATCTACCCCAGAAGGTTTCTTTATCAGTAGCAACGTTAGGAAGCATTTTGAAAAGCTGTCAAAAATGCTTTGGTTGAACAATAGGCCCCATTCGAGAAGTGAAAAAAGTGATGTATCTCCTGGTTCTAATGATGTGGCTCCTATAGCTTGCAATGAAAGGATATCTGTTCAAGAAGCAGAAGCACTTGTGAAGCAGTGGCAAGATATCAAATCCGAAGCCCTTGGCCCTGACTATCAAATCGATATGCTTCATGACATCCTTGATGGCTCGATGCTGTCAAAGGTAAGTTCCTTTTATTAAGCATGTATTGATGTAGTGTTCATGCATAATTATGTATGCCGTGCATAATAAAATACCCTTTCTTGTGTTGAGCAGTGGCAAGATTTAGCTTTATTAGCAAAGGATCAGTCCTGTTACTGGAGGTTTGTTTTGTTGAATCTCTCTGTTGCTCGAGCCGAGGTACGGTTGGATGAGTCTGGTGATGGTGAAGTGGCAGAGATCGACGCCGTGCTCGAGGAAGCTGCTGAGCTTGTTGATGACTCCCAGCCCAAGAAACCTAGTTATTACAGGTTTTTCAGAAGATGCCATTCCTGTTGATTACTTTTTCTCATCCTGCTATTTAATATCATGGTACTGATGATCTGTACGGTTATAATTGCAGCACGTATGAAGTTCAGTACATACTGAGGAGGCAGAAGGACAGTTCGTGGAAGATCTGTGAGGCCGTTGTCCGGGACCTGACATGATTTCTTCCAAAGGGATGGCTACTGCATCAACTGATAGGTCACAGGACAGTGTCTAAAACGAAGTTCCAACATCTTCGAAATACATAGTTTAGTCATAGGTTACCTTTGAATCAGTTCGAACCTTTGAATCGATTCGATTCGAGCACGTGCGACAGTTTGGTGAGCTCCATTGGAACGCCAGAGAGCTGCTCATGGTGATCTCCATGGGGACTTTGCATCAAGATCTGACACAATGCTATGGTAGTACAGATGCTAACTTCTGCTGATATGGCATGATTTCATTTCTTTCCCACTTCGCTGCTAGTTTAGGATATTCTGTCGAGAGTGAAGAGGACTCCACATCCACATGTAACTGAATTGGGGTAGCCATTGTTCATTGTTCAGAATACAAATGCAGCTTCCTGTGTGTTTTCTAGGAAGGGTTCCTGTGTTTCATACTTTCATTACAAGCTTATACCTTCCCTTGTTAGTACTTTTCTCTTGAAACCTTTTCCTTGTTGAGGCTTCACATGTTCCATATTTGATCTTTGTTAGACCATACTCTGAACTCCATAACGTTCACAAATGTGCCCTTTCCATCCTCTGTCATTGCACAATGAAAGCTCACGACGCCACGCCCGCGCTCTGAGCACGCACACACACGACGCCACGCCCGTGCTCTGAGCACGCACACACACGTACTCACGCACCCACTACGCCACTCCAGCACGCTCCCGCACGACGCGCCCTCTACGCGATCGGCACAGCTGCTGGACTGGACTCACCCGCCTAACTCGCTAACAGCTAACAAACACACCCAAACGCATGCACGCACGCGATACAAACGCTCAAGCCACGCACTGACATGGCTTAGCGCCAACAATCTCCCCCTAAGCCATGGCTAGTAGAGGCCCGGGTGTTCGTCGGCGTCGCAGAGGAGAGCCTCCTCCGTCTTCTTCTCCTTCCTCGGCTCCGGGCAGTAGCGGGAGAAGTGGCCGCGAACGCCACAGTTCCAGCACTTGCCGCGCCGCCCCCTTTCGCCTGATGCCGAGCTGCTGTCGCCGTCGTCGTTGTAGCCGCCGCGACGCCTCGCCGCCCACTGTGCTGCAGTGAGCAGGAGCTGACCGTCGCCACGCTCGCCGCCGCTGCGCTGCTTGCGCCGCTCCGTGCGCTCCTCGAAGGCCTTGAGCCGCCCGAGCGCCTCGTCGAAGTTCAGCTTCTCCACGTCGCAAAACTGCTCGATGCCGGCCACCGCAGCATACAGGCGATCGGGCACCGAGTCCAGCAACTTCTTCACCATCGCCGCATCGTCGAGGGTCCCGCCAAGATTGGCGTACCTCGCCGCCATGCCGCTGATCTTGCCGGCGAAGTCGTCCAGCTTCTCCCCGTCCGCCATGTCCAGGCGATCGAACTCGCCGCGGAGAGTGGACAGGCGAGCCGCCCTGACGCGATCCGCTCCCACGAACCGCGCCTTCAGGCTTGCCCGCACCTCCGCCGCCGTCTTCTTCGCCGAGACCTGCAAGAGAATGTCCTCCGCGAGTGCACCGAGGAGATATGCCCTCGCCGGCTTGTCCTTCTTGGCGATGATCGCCGCCGCCGCGTCCTCCGCCGGGACCACGGCCTCCCACAGCCCCTGCGCATCGAGGTTCGCCTCCACCTTGATCGCCCACACCGTGTAGTTGTCGCCGGTGAGCATCGGACAGGAGAGCGGCACCACGCTCCCCCCAGCACCAGCGCCGTCCGGGACCAACGCCATCGCTCACCTCGCTCTGATACCAAATGAAAGCTCCCAACCCTAGCCCTAGCTCTCCCACTCACAGCTCACGGACAGAGGAAGGAGACGATGTACAGGACAGGGGACACGGGATTTTTTTCAGGCGCAACTACGCCTTCTTCTTTCTTCGGTCGAGCACCAACTCGATGGCCGGCAATGGAGTACAGGGGGTGGGCTTTATAGGCGCTCCGGCTCGCGCCCGCGCTCTGAGCACGCACACACACGTACTCACGCACCCACTACGCCACTCCAGCACGCTCCCGTCGCCGCTCCCGCACGACGCTGGACTGGACTCACCCGCCTAACTCGCTAACAGCTAACAAACACACCCAAACGCACGCACGCATGCACGCGATACAAACGCTCAAGCCACGCACTGACGTGGCTTAGCGCCAACACACAACAAGATACGGATCTGATTTGTCTGGTCCAAATACATGTTTTCTGTGATTATTATAAGGTTAAAGTACATGTTAAATGCAAAATAAGAAAGTAAAAATGGAAGCACCTCTGTTTCGTTGGAGGTCGGTCGCGAAATAAGGTTTATTTGTGATTGATGAAGTGCTGAACTAATTTCTAATCGCGTGTGAAAATTTAGTTGCTCACAATTTTTTTTGGAAACGCAAGTTGCTCACAAAAGAAGCAGAATTTCAATCTGGTCCTTCAATCTTTTGAAAGGGCACTAGCTGACGACCCCTCTCCAACTCCGTCAGATCTCACCATCTCCTAGTCTATGCCGTCTGCTGCACTCAGCAACATCGCCGCCATTGCCGCAACCTGCAACCTCGCATGATAACAACAAACCGCTGTCCAAATCCCCCCTCGCTTTCGCCCTTCACCACCGCCCTGCCGCCGCCGATCCAACTCCATGGCCGCTGGCGCGTGGCCGGCGGCCGCCGCGGCGGCGCGCGCGGCCGTGCGCTCGCTCGGCCGCCTCCTCCCCCGCACCTACACCCACTCCACCACCGCCACCACCACGGCTGCATCAACTTCCTCCTTCTCCTCGTCCGCCCACACCCTGGACGACTACAACCGCCTCCTGGCGGCCCTGGCGCAGGACGGGGACGGCGACGCCGCGCTGCGCGTGCTGCGCCTCATGCGCCAACACCCCTCGCCCGCCGCCTGCGCGCCCACGGCCGCCTCCTACGTATCCGCCATGTCGGCGCTCTCCAAGGCCGGCCGCCCCGCCGACGCGGCCGCCCTCTTCGACGACATGCTCGCCCACGGCGTGTCCCCGGACCGCGACGCCTTCTCCCTCCTCCTCCACATCTACTCCTCCCACCTGGACCTCCCCTCCGCCGCCCGGTCCGTGCTGCTCTGGATGTCCGGCCTCGGCCTCCCGCCTACCCCCATCGACTACGCCGACCTCGTCTTCTCCTTCTGCCGCGCGGGCCGCCTCCCCGACGCGCTCCAGGTGCTCGACGAAATGCGCGCGCTCGGGTACCCGCTCACCACGCACGTCTACGCGCCCATCCTCCAGGCTCACTGCGCCAACGCCGACATCCGGGCCGCCGACGCGCTCATCGACTCCATGCGCCTCTCCGGGTGCCACCCCGACGTCGTCATCTACAACATTTACATCTATGGGCTGTGCAATGTTGGTGATTTTCACACCGTGGAGAGGGTGATCGAGGAGAGTGGACGCAACGGGTGGGTGCCGGACACAGTGACGTACAGCACCTACATCGCCGGGCTCTGCCGGTCTGGATACATTGAGGACGCGTTCCGGCAGCTGGAGATCATGGTAGCCAAGGGGCTGCAGCTTACCGTAGTCGGTCTGAACATACTGTTGGATCATGCTGCACAGCAGCTAGATATGTGGGTGGGCAAGGAGGTGCTGGACCGATGCGAAGAGCTGGGCTTCGAGGTCGACGTCGTGACGTACAACACAGCCATGGATCATTTCTGCAAGGGGATGGAGTGGCTGCGTGTCCTCAAGTTGTTCACGGATCTGCTCAAGAAGCCGATAACACCCGACACGTATACATGCAACATTTTGATATCATGCCTGTGCCGAGCCGGCAAGTTCCAGCTCGCCAAGTTCGTGTTCAGCTGCAAAGGGTTTGTGGCAGACACTGTGACCTGTAACATCCTGATCCATGAGTTCTATGGTGCTGGAAAGGAGGATGAGCTTGGTTTTTTGTTCTCTGATGCCAATGCAGGGAAGATTGTCCCAGATACAATCACATACAACACACTGGTTGATTGCCTCTGTAGGTCTGGGAGGAGGACCGAGGCCGCCAATTTGGTCAGGCACATCGATGAAGGCTACCCTGCGGAGCCCGTAGCGCATCTGACGTATTGGTTGGTCAGGTGTGGACATGTTCGAGAGGCCTTGAGGCTGTTTGATGAAATGATGGCGAAAGGAGTCACTTTAGATAGTAGGGTTTTCGTTAATGTGATAAAGGCATTTTGCAGAAAGGGACCAGTAGAATGCAGTGATGTGACAGAACTGTGTTCGGTGTTGGATAGGATGCTTGGGATTGGATGATGCTTCTCTTGCTGAACATATTGGTTGGCCTCATTTTTGAACTTGTATTGTTGTATTAGTAGCAATCGGAAGTAAAACACACGTTTTGTTTTGTTTTTATGCAAGTTCTTTGACATTGCATATATCAGCATAATATAATCTGTCATACGGAAACATGTTATGTTCCTTTCTTCAAGTTCCCTTCATTCTGCAACATAGAAAAGCTGCTGCTTCAGCTCTGTTGACCTCACATGCATTCCATTCCTACAAGACATGATACTTACAACAGCACAAGCCTGCATCTGAGCAAATACAAAACAAAGTCTAGTACCATATGGCTAAATCGCTCAACAAGTACCATAACATGATCTTATAGAAAAGTTCAACAAGTTAGGAATGTACAGAAGCTGGACAGCTTCAAAATATTTGGACAGCGTTCGAGCACAACAAAGCACTACCGCGGACAGTGCATGTTTAGAAGATAACAAGAAGGGACCAAGCAACAGTAACTTGCATCTTGCAGAAACAAAATTCACACGCGCAGTGGCTCATGCCGGATTTTTCTGTTTTGAAGAGAGCAGTAGCCTGTGCAAGAAAACCGGACAGAGAAGCGTCCAAGTAGACGAACCAGCTTCCATCCAAAATCAACATCTAGTAGACACCATAATTTAATAGACACATATACTTGTGATATATTATGACTACTCCACGTCCGAGCTCCTGCCCCTCCGCTGCATGGTCTGCTGTATCTGCCGGAGTCGACTGAACGTAAGTCGGGTTAGGGTTTCTCAACGGAGATCGGTGAGGATTTTGATAGAATCGGAGATACGTGGCAGAATTTTCCGGATTTCGACGAAACCAAACCAAACCAAACCAAACCAGCCGGGCCGACGTGCTCGATGCTTAACACACACATTTCCAGAAGGATCCTTTCCAGAATAATGTGTTGGCAAGGAGACTCTTTGGGCCTTCAGCACTCAAGTAGTAGATCAGCAATGTAACTTTTTTAAAAATGTTTGGACATGATTATTTAGTGGAAAAACTTGCACACGATGAACAAGTTGAGCTGCTTCACCATGGCGGCAGACGCGTATTTACAATTTAGACTGCCACCCTGCTGCGAAGGAAGATTCGAGAGATTTGGGCTGCAGACCCCGCTGTGCAGAGGGCTTTGGTCGTGGCCGTCGTCAGCGACCCGCACCCGCAAATCAAGTAACGAGCTCAACAACGCGATCACTAGAATCGTCATCAGCAGTCACGATCTCCTCCCTCCCACTCCCTCGCTCGCTCTGTCTCCCTCCAGTACAAGTAGCACGCCGGCTCTTGCTTTTCATCCAACGCAAGTTCGGGAGCGCGCGAGAACACCAATGGCGCCTACGCAGATTTGACCTGCGACTTGCCCCTCCTGCCCAGCCTGCCCAAGCCTCCCGGCATGCCCTCCACATCCGGATGGCAATGGGTACCCGACACCCGCTAACCCGACGGGTACCCGCCTTAAATGGGGAGGGTTTGGTTTGAAAAAAAACCCGCGGGTCTGCTTATCAGGAAAAAAATCAAACCCACCGGGTCTGGCGGAGGCGGGTTTGGGGGTGCCAAACCCGACCCTATTAACCCGTAGACCCGTCAAACCCTAGTAATCCCACATTCCCAGATTTTCCAATTCCCACTAATCTCATCTAGATCCCATCCAGCAACCATCCAACCCCCGACATCTCCCTCATCCCCATCGCCTCTCCCCGTCCACTCCACATCGCTCTCCCCGCCTCCCTCGGTCCCGCCGGCGGGTATGGAGGCGGGTGGTGGTGGCGGGGAGAGGTGGCGGAGGCGGGTATGGGGATAGCAAACCCGGCCCCGAACCCGGCGGGTGCCATCCCTACCTCCACAGCTCTGCCCCGGCCCGTGCGTCGTTGCGCAGCAGCAGCAGGAGCTGCAGCCAGCCCCGAGCATCGGACGACTCCCGAAGATCCATGAGGGCATGTGCATCCCAGCGACGGCGACGCCCAACGGCACCGGCACCGGCATCCAGGTGTGCTGCTCCTGCGCACCGTGCCCGTCGCCGGCCACGTGCATTCTCGTAAATTGCACGCTGGCGTGCGGTGCTGCACCGGCCCCCACCGGCGGCAACAACCTCAACACCGCGCTAATCGTCATCGGCTCGGTGACTGGCTTGATCACCGCCATCGTCGGCCTCCTTCTGGTCATACGCTGGTTTTTCAAGGCACCGGAGCCACAACCACCGCGCCCACGCCACCGCCGTCGCCTCCGCCGTCGCCGTCGCCAGGCCGTCCACACCGAGAGCTTCGCAGGCAGCGAGGACGCAGAGCCAAAGGATGTGGAGGGGGGGGGGGGGGGGGCGGTGGCCCCCCTGACATGCACTAAGCTCCGTCAGTGTCGTGCAGGATGTAGTTGAAGAAAGATAGAATTCCTTATTTAACACTACTTCAACTTTCGATTCCTTATTTGACCCTGAAAAGAAAATCGAGACCTTCTTATAAAGGAATCTGCACGTCTGGAGCACATGGCGAGGGATATTTTTATCCCACATGGATGGCCTAGGGATTTTCGGATTGACCCTCCTTCTACATAGTCGTTATTAAATAAATACTTGTGATGCGTTTTTGTGTATACGGGCGTTGCTATACGTACGATAAATTCCGTCCGATAGCTGTACGATCCTACGTGGCAGGGGGACAAGCAGTTTGCGTTTGTGTTTGGAGTTTGGACTGGGAACTCTGAGTCTGGCTGAAACGGCATCGGAGTCGTCGGCGACCGGCGCCGCCGCCCTGCAGCCGCACCACGCCGTCCTGCAAGCTGCAGCAGCACCACGCCGGTGTCGACCTGGGTGTGCCATGGACAAGCTCGTACATCCCGCCGCCGAACCGTCCATTCCGCACCGCGCCGAGGCTAGCTCGCGGAGGAGTACGGCGCGGCGAGGAGGAGCAGCAGTAGGACGTGCGCCGCGAACAGCGTTCGCGGTGGCCAGGCTCTCACGGACGTCTCCGTGGTCTACCTCGCTGGGCGCCATAGGACAAGCTGGGCGCCGCGAGCTCCGCGAGGTGGACGTGGACGCGGACGAGCTGGGCGTGACGCCGTCCTTCTTCCCCTGGACGGCGTCCCGCGACCACGCCAATCCGCGGCGCGACGCTGCAGCCATGTCCTCCCGCGTCCATGCTCGTCTGGCCGGCGGAGAAGAAATCGTATAGGGACAGAGGAGAGAGAAGAGGTAGCATCGTACACAGAAGTCGATTAGCACGATAGGTAGGATGGGAGCGTCGGACGTTTATCGTAGGAAAAACGTCGTACGCACTTTTCTTTATTGTAACATTGTTGGGGCTATGTGCATCTTGTTATGCAGATGTCGGATGTGTCATACATTGTATATTTTTTATACTATGAAATGGAAATCTCTTTATCAAAAAAAATTAATAAAGCTAGTCATGATGCCCTTCCCTCAAAAAAAAAAAAAAAAAAAAGAGTCCGACCCGTACTCGCTGATATGGTAAGTAAAAACTGGCTTAATGTGTTTTATTTGTAGGAGGGCTGGAATTGTATATTGACTTAGCTAAAAAAAAGTTGCACATTGACTTATTTGATGTCATATTTAAGTATTTGGGTCATTGGGTGTACCATCTTAGTATTCAACATCTAAGAAAAACCTCTATGTGCACCTTTGCTGCCATTGCCTATTTCTTATGTCAGCCTCAAGGAAACCCACCAAACATTGCAACTACCATCAGTAATCAGGAAGTCTCTTCACCAAGTCTTTTGCTTCAGTAGTCAGGAAGTCTCTCCACTTATTATCGTGACATAATGGTGCAGAAAACATACATACATTTTGTTTTGTTCACGTCACTTTGAATGCTTGGTTCGAGTTAATCAGTTTCATTTCATAAACTTGTGTGATATGTAAGAACTTATCTTTATAGACATTTCACGACCTCAATTGAAATCAACGTGTGTGCACTTACACGTACGGTTAAACGTGTATCAAACTTTTACATAGCGTACTATAGCTTGCTCTTATCTAACGTAAACAGCCAAAGACAGTAGTTCCATGTGCCAATTGAACACCGTGCATCTATCCACTACTATCTTGGGAACAGTACAAACCCAAAATAATTACTATGTGTTCGTAGAAGGGTCAAGAACGTGGCCGGCAAAGAGCACAGCACCGGACACCTCCTCAACTATGAAGAACGCAAACGGATGGTCTGCAACGAAATCAACAGGCGATGGAGACCACATGGAGCAAAGTTTGCGAATGATGACGGCTGTGGCGGCGACCGCCTCGGTGCCTTCCTCGTTCACTTGGACAACCGCTTTGTGGAACACATCTTCCACCCACAAGTGACCCGAGTTGGCCTCCACCATGTCAGACAGATCAGCGTCCTCGCGGAATGCGGCCCTTAGCCCCAAACTCTCGAGATCTTTCTTCATGTTGCAGAAGAAGGACAGCTTGAACTTGGGGAGCTGGAGCTCGGTCACGCTCGTCGACCACATGGGCAGGTGGTCGAACAGGAAGCTTGGACCACCGGACGCCATCTGGTCGGCAAGGCTAGGTAGCCCGTCGCGTTCGGTTGGGAGGAATATGCACATGTAGTGCCGTGCGCTGCCGCCGTTCTTCGGCTGCTTGTATGGGAGCTTGAGCACCTTGAACCCGTCGTAGCATGACACCATGTACTCGTTCCTTCTGCTTCCGGCCATGAAGGGCACGCGGACCGTGCTGCCGTGGAGACGGTAGAACTTGTCCTCTTTGGTGTTGCTCCGGTGGAAGGGATCCTTCCACTGGCCCTTGAAGTACATGGCATTGGTGAGCACGAGCCTGGTGTCCTCATGCACGGACCCTCGCGGGAGGACGGAGGTGATGAGCTTCTTCGTGGCCTCCGCCCCACCTGTTGATCGCCTTCCTTGCCTTCTTTGGCTGCAGAAAAATAGTGATCGCATAGATCGATTATGGTTGAAAGGCACAAATAGTGAGATCTATATGTTACAGATGTAATCGATCGATGGCAGCTCACCTTTCTAACGAAGTTGACGGCGTGTGTTTCCGCTTTGTAGGACTCGACGGCGGCCTGCCGGTAGGCCGGCTTGAGTGACAGACTCTTGTGGCACCACACGCCGCATGCGGACGTAAGGACCAGCGGCCCTGAAGGGTCATCGGCGCCGGCCAGGGCCTGCTCCCACAGGGTTCGCACGATATCCGCGACCTTGTCGCGCGATGCGGCGCCGAGCACCGCGAGGAGCTCGTCCAGGGTGGTGCCACGGGCGCCAGCCGCCACAAGTCCTAACGCGGTGTAGATGGACAGCGGCGAGAACATGATGTTCTGATCCTTGTGCTCCTCGCCATTGGAGAACTCGTTGGACAGGCAGAGGGCGAGCATCGTCAGCCCGCCGGAGTCGACCGACGTCCCGCGGGCCTTCTTGCTTGGGCGCGCCGCCTCCTTCTCCATGGTGCCCTAGTTTGCTAGCTTGTCGATGTCATCTATGTACGGCGCAGGGTTTTATAGAGGACGGCGCTTATTAAGAAAGAGCAAGAGGTCTTCAGCCGTTGAATCGCGCGAACGGACGCACAGGATGTTCTAGCTTCTTTTGGGCTTTGCTCACTGCCCCAACTCGCCTGGAAAGATTAGTTTTCAGCCTTTCAGGGAGATCCAGACCCAGATCGCCACCAACTGGGAGTCAGGACTCGCGCTTGGCGATCTCAAGAAGCTGGTGGTCAAGTGGAGGACCATATCGTGTTCTCTGCTGTTGCCAAGCAGAACAAGTACGTCTAGGAGCAAGGAAGCCAGGATGTCGGGATCTACACCAAGCAGCAGGCCCTCACTCGAGCTCTTCCGTCTGCTGGGTCTTGGAAGGCGAAGTTTGCTCCAAGAAAGTTAGTTATCTACCAACGCGCTGACCGAAACGGATTGTTTTTTGTTGTTTTTACTCTGTTTGGATCGCGAACCGGACAGAAAAATCTCCGGCCGCGTCCGGGCCGAGGGTATGTGCACCCAACGCGGACCGATCATTTCTTTTTTTTTTCATTCGCAGCTAGAAAAGTGCCGTTTTCGATTAATAGATCGGTGATGGGCCACAACGGCGGTTTACACATACATTTACAAAAAAAATAGCTACTGCCCTAGCTACTGCCCTTCTACTGCCAGGCAACCGGCGGCCTACTTCTCGTCGTCGTCCTCGTTGGAGAGGTCGGTGGAACTCTCGCCGGGGGGGGGGGGGGGGGTAGGTGGCTGGTCTTGCGGCTGCTCCGGCGGCGGCGGAAGCAGCTGGGGCAGCGGGGAAGTCCATACCCAGCGCTGCCCGATAAGCCCCTCGGGGAGAGACGGAGCCGGCGGCAGATCGAGGTCCAAGGTCTCGAACCACTGTGGCGGCGGCGGCGGATTGTGGGCCTCCTCCGCAGACAGGAGCAGCACGTCGTGCAGGCCTGGACACCGCCGGACCTCCTCCTCGGCGTGGGTGCGCAGCGACTCCTCCATCGCTTTTTTTGAGGATCTCCTCCTCCTCATCGGTGGGATCGCCGCGCTCCTCCTCCTCCTCCTCCACTTCCTCCTTCACCCACATTGGTGGGGGAGGCGGTGGTGGAGCATACCCGCGTGGTGGCGGCGGCGGCCGCACGGACAGGAAAGCCGTCCTGCGCCACACGTCGTGCTCGTCCTTGAACCAACTGTCCCAGAAGGGACTGTTCGACGAGAACGCCGGGTCGGCGCGGAGGTTCGACGGGAGCTGGGCCCGGCGACGCTGGATCTCCTCCGCCCTCGCTCGGCCGCTCATCGGGACGGGCGGCATCGGAATCCTTTCCGGATTCAGATGCCATCCGTCGGCGAGATGGACGTCTGGCCAGGGTAGAGGGACGGCGTTGTCCCAGTACCACTGACAGGTGGTGCCGTTGAGGTACGGCCGGTACCTCGCGTGCCGCCGGTTCGCCACCGCCGGCGGTGCAAGCTGGAACGGAGCGGCGGGGGGAGCCGGCGTCGAGCGTGCCGGGGCCGCGCGGCGGCGGGAGGACCCGGCCTCGGCGTCGTTCTTCGTCTTGTGGCCGAAGAAGCCCATTGTGGCTGTAGTTGGCTAGGGTTTGTGCCGGCGGCAAGGGAGCAGATATGGGGACGGAAGTGGAAATGGGAGTGGGGTGGTGGCGGGGACCGCACGGGTGGATAAAAAGGACTGGGGGGCGGTTCATGTCAATGCGAAGTGGGGCCGAGCCCAGGTGTGGACGGATGCGAACGGACGCCGCATCGCTCTGTTTCCTGTCCGCGATGACGCAAACCCGGCTCAAATTTGGGCCGGATTTGGGTCGAAACGGACGTCGGTCCGTTTGCGTCGTCGCGTTGGGCCCTGGTTTCGACCCATCCTTAGCGAAACGGACTGTTTCGTACCAAATGGGTCGGCGCGTTGGAGTTGGCCTTACGTGCCTCAACTAGATGACATTGCAGAATCAACCCGAAATAACCATAACCACCGGGCACCAGAAAGAAAACAGTCACATCTGCCAGCCAACTTGTAGAAAGGAAAACATACCTGTTAGTCGGAATAGTAACCACTTGCCAATACATTGACTTTGCTTTCTACGATGATGAGGCACTCTACCTACCGTTCATCTGAGCATGTCACCTCCCAGAACAAACTCTTTGAACCTGGTTATGCAGCCCATTGCCCGCTCGAATTCGCTGCTCTAGAGCAAAGCTGAACCGGCAGTAGTCTGGAATCCCGGTCAAGTTACTACTGCTTATACACAGTCCGGTGGATCTAAGAATGGCTTCCCTGATGTTGCAACCATCGAGCTTGCCTTCAAAACCTTCGGTCTTGAATGATTTGCTAATGTAGGCGGTCGGTTTTGCCAGCATCTAGATACCACCATGACAGCCAGGAACATCCCAGCCACAGCTCACAAGTGTCTCTTCATTGCAGAAAAAAGAAGAGCATGTCAAAATTGCCTGGCAAAGTCCACAACGCTCAAATCCAAGGTCCTCACAGTTGTGCAAAAGTATGTTTACCTAACTGCACATTTACCATTTTCTATGTAATAGTATGGATCAAACTAATGTTTCGATGGACTGATTGCCAACATGAACTCAAGTTACTCAGATTACACTAAGGTTCTGCCAATCTTTCTATGTGAAACTAAGATTTGGCAGGGAGTACAAAATTTAAGAGGGCAGTTCAGAATGTTACAAAAGGCTAACCTTCGCCCAGTGGTTGGCACGATTCTCCAGTGTCTCCTTTTGCTCCATGATGAGATTTTGTGAGATGTCAGCATTTCAGCGGGCAGTTTAGAATGTTAAGCGCAACTCTTCTATGTAACCTATTTTAGCGGTGTTCGCTATATAAGTTATGGTACTCCAACCGCATACTTTGGTGTTCATTTTGTGAGATGTCAGCATGTGCTTTCTCAGTCGTGTTGTAAACCTGTAATGGGGCTTCATTGTGGGACACTCTACTGGTGTGAATGGACCAAATGCTGACACTCAAGCTTGGGAAGCCTCGTTGTACCTTGGGAGTTGGGCATGACGACATTGCAGTTTATAGGGTCCAACCCTAACATGCTGGAAGAGCTTTAGGAAGTCCTGAGACAAGAGCTTTAAAAAACTCGCTACAAGAGCTTTAAAAAGAGACCCAAAGATGTGACAACAAGATACGTATTGAGCATTATGTATTTCTACTACAAATTGTATAATATATATTGGAGATCACAAACTTATACCTTATCTGAGGGAAGAAGGGAAAAGGTGCATTTGATTGGTGGTAGCTAATCTGTTAGCTGTAATTTCTTCATATGTTGCACAGTGCGAAAACAAAGATTTCAGCGGAGGCAGTCATGTACAGTGCTACTTAAACAGCAAGCCATCTACTAAACATGATATTACTTAAGCAACAGTCAACTGTTCCGGTCCGATGCTAATTTTCAGTCTCTTGTGTTACAGCTTAGGTTGGAAAAGTTCAACTGCAGCAGACTGAATTCATAATAATCTTTTTAAAAAAGTAGATAAAAAGAACTTGCTCACTGGCATGCATCACCGAGATCCTCTGGACTAACATCCAGTAAACACTGCAACAGTCTTACTGAGACTTTCAACACACTAAAAACTTTACAAACTACACTCAATACTAATAATACTTAGGACACATCATCTAAAAAAAATTTAGGACACATGATCCTTAAGTATATGGCACCAGCAAATACGATGACATAATTTAAGGAGATTCAGAAATCAACAGACAAACAATTCAGCCAAGAGTCAATTCTTGGAGGAAGCACGATCTTGGGTTGTAGATAACGCTACTGCCCATCTGCGCCCACGAATGAGTCTGAGAACAGTGGTACATAGGGCAGAAATTGCCATGCCCTGTTTTCCTCAAGCTGAAGAATATGGCGAAATTTCCGACGTTGCAAATCGAATGATGCCAATGTATCAACATCACATGAATCCAAGAAAATGGTGTCACAGTCTGGATGAATAGCAGCCACCTTGTAATTTTCCCTGGTTATGCTCCGTAACTCATAATCGCTGATCGTATGCTTCAAGATCCATTCTTTATTATCATATAATCCTTCATGCACCAGACTGATGCTATCTTGGTGGCTAGGGATGTATCCTCCTTCTGTTTCTTTTTGTTCTTCTTGATCTTCTTATTGTTCCTGTCGACAACAACTAGGGGTGTGGTAGCATAGTGCAAGCAGCCCTGTGACAATCCAATTTTACCAAAACTCAAGCCACCTGACGGCACACGGATAGTCTTCCACACCCGCCCCTCCATGTCCACTGCTACCAGTACAGCATCCTCGTCGGCGTTCATGGGGTGCAGCCAACCAAGCAAGTGCATCATACCATGAAAGAAGACACCTGCAAGGCCAAAGTACAGGCTAAATTTCTCAACCAACGGGCTTTCTCTATGAATCCATGCTCCAGTTCGCGACGAGTATATGTCCACTCCTGTGACGCAGTCCTCCTCATCCTTCTTCACGAACTGAAGAACGTGGAAATGTGACGAGGCTGCTGGATCAAAAGCCAAACGAGCCGTGATGCGGCCGCCGAGTGCCACATTGGGGTGAGGGGGCAGGTCGACCCACCTCTCGGTGGCCGGATTGCACACGACGTAATGGGATTCGAGCTGCGCATCCTCGTCCGCGGAAGGAGAGGAAGGGGCCATGTGGGCGAGGCAGAGGAGGAGGCCATTGCAGGTGTCGAGCTGGGGGACGTACAGGTACTCGTCGGGTGGCAGGAAAAGGAGGGACGGGTCGAGCGGCGGGGCCGCGCCGGCGGAGACGCTGGCAGTGGCGGAGCATGAACAAAACTCAAGAGGGGGCCAATTCTATAGAAGAAAAAAAAAAGCGGACAAGTCATAGAACAGAAATTACTACATGGCAATGTCATGATGATATATAGATATCTTGTTGACGCAAACACAACAGATGTACAGATATTTGTTCAACAACCTCTCGTTTTCTTTTCAAGAAACACTGCATCTTCTGTTGTTAACCCATTGCTACCTGAATACGAATATTTTGATGTATCAATTGATCAATCTAGCATGAATCCAGTGGAGTAGTGGACAACTAATGATCTAAATTTTGAATTACCAGTACATCCAAGCACAAACGAATAATAGATTATCAAGTCTCAGGAATTGAGAAAGCGGGCATTGTAGTAGCATGGAATTCAGTAACCTGTCGTATTGCAATGAGAAAGGGTGAACAAAATAGAATTCAGAATCAGAAGGACACAAACCTGAGCGTTGGCCGGCCGCCTGGGGCGCGCAGCTGTGCACATGGCACGCAGACCTGGGCGCATTCACGGACAGGGACGGAGCCGAGGAGGAGGGTCAAGGGGCGCCTACTCGTGGTGCAGAGGAGGAGGATCGAGAGGCGAGGACGAAAGGACGGATGATAGTCGCGAGACTCGAGAAGGAGCAGAAGACCTAGACTAGTGATCAGGCAGTTCAGATAGCCATAGAGGGCGGCGAACTGGGCGATGTCGTTTGGCGGCTGCTGTTCGGTACTTCGGTAATTCGGTTCGTTTCTTTCTCTATGGTAGTTCGTCGAGCTGAGAACCAGCAAAACGAGACTAGAGCCTGGACTAGTGGGCTAATTTTGCTAATGGTCGGCCAGAGTTTGCGTTGCATATACCTAGTAATTTATTTTTTGCCATTTGGAAAGGGGGGGGGGGGGGGTCGTAGCCCAGTTTCATCTCCACTACGCTCCGCCCATGGACGCTGGCGAAGTGGAAGTCGTGGAGGCGGGGGTTTGCCCTGTTGTAGGTGTTGTGGAGGAAGCCGGCGAGGGCGTGGGGCAGCTTCTTGCGGTGCGCCGGGTCCGCGATGAGGTCGCGCCAGGACGGGGAGACGCACTTGAAGCGGTGGACGGACCTGGCGGGGAGGCGGGAGAGAATCTCCACGATGAGGTCGTCCGTGAGGAGTCCAGCCGCTTCCGGGAGATTGGCCGTCCTCGCCTTCTTCTCCTTCCCAGGATGCTTCTCCTCCATGGCGCCGGTGAACAAGGTCGATCGAGATAAATCAGTCTGGGCGATAAGGAGGAACTGATGGGGAACTAGCTTGCGGCCTCTCCTCGCGCGTGAGGAGGAATACCTTTGGTTGGTTTGAGGCCGGGGAGCAGGCGGCGATTGTCCAAGGGACGGCGGCGCCGCCGCTTCTCGGTCGGAGCGATTGGGATTTGGGAGTGGGTGAATCAGCAACGGATCAGAAATGGTAGTCCTGAAGTAGTGCATGATGTTGGGCTGTAAGGGGATCAGCAGCGAGATATTGGGCCTAATAGGGTCGAGCTCGCCGACTGCGTGAAGCCCGGATGACATTTTTTTTTCTTTGGAAGACTAGTAAGGTGACCATGCTCGTTGTAAAAGGACAATAAACACAAATGTACAAATATTTGCTTAAATGTTCTGTTTTGGAATGAGCATAAGCTTTTGTTCTTCTAATGAGCGGATCGAGACCTGTCACCGGTAGCCACCACTCCGATCTTGCCCCCTCCCCTCCAGCCGATCTTGACTCCTTTTCGTTCTTCCTCCGACATCCTCATCCCCTTCAGCCTACCCTCAATGCTCTCCATAAGTTCCACTCACTACAGGCCCGTAACAGACAGAAAACTAGGGTTGCAAGTGTTTTACGACCGTGTGCCCTAGAACCACACACAAGGCTTATAGTGGATTAGGTTTTGGGTTGAGAGGAGGAAGGAACAACTCCCCGATCACCTCGATCGCCCCCCGAGGAAGACTAGCGAGATGGAAAACTAGGTTTTAGAACGAAGACAACGACCAGAATCGGTGAAGACGAATACCTAGACGACGAACAAGGAAAATCGCCAATCCGATCGCCCCTAAGGAACGCCAACCGTCACGCACGGGACGGGCCAGCTAATCCGGCTGTCTTGAAACGGAGAAGTCAATCGTTAGACTTTGTCTCTAGGGAGAACAAAACTTGTAGAGGTGGTAGTCATCAGTTTAGAGTCTGACCCAAACGTGCTACAAGGGCTTTAAGAAGTCTCGCTACAAGAACTTTAAGAGAAAACCAATTGAGCATTATGTAGTTCTACTAGAGCTTGTATAATTTCTGTCGGAGTTCGCAAACTTATAATACCTTTTTCCGAGGGAAGAATGGAAAGGTGCATTTGAACGGCAGTAGCTACTCGTTTATAACAAGTAATTTCTTCATATGCTGCGGAGTGTAGAGAATCAAAGACTTCGGTGGAGGGCATGTACTGCTTAAACAGCAAGCCCTCTACGTACTGAACAGGATACTGCTTAAACAGCAGTCAACTGTTCCGATCCGATGCTAATTTTCAGTCTCTTGTGTTACAGCTTAGGTTGGACAAGTCCAACTGCAGCAGAATGAACTCATTGACTACAGCAAGAATGGATAAAAATACCTTGCTCACTGGCATGCTTCACCGAGATCTGAGGACTAACATCATCCACAAGCCATTGCAACAGTTTGAGACTTTCAATACACAACAGTTTACATACTACACTCACTAATATTAGAATTTCGGACACATAATCCTTACATATATGGCCAAGCCCAAGAATACTAGATTTCAGAATAATTTAGCCACATGAAACTAATTCTGATCGAGGACAATAGCTAGACAAACAAGGCGAATAGTAACCATGTTCTTTGACCAAATCCCTTAGCAGGCATGGCGCTAAACAGTAAATCAAGCTAGCAGGGTTGTAAGCACCAGCAGATTGAATGGCATAAACTTAGTTATAAATAGGCCAACATTCTAGCCGTGCTCTACGATTCAAAATTTTGTGATAATTACATTCCAAGGATAATTAATTAACCATTATGGTTGTATATCTAACAAAATAAGTCTATTGTCAACAAGAGTGCATAACATCGAGATTGTAGTAAATTCCTAACATGCTGTTATCTATCTCTTCAGCATTTGATATATAGAACAGTTAACTGACTTGGGTACAACACTAACAACAAAACTAACTCATCTAAGCAGTTGACACTACAAAAAGGTGCCATGACCCTGTTGGTATACACAAAGAGAAGTTCGGAGAGAACACGCAAGTAGAGCTGCACAAAGACAATTCAGGGCGTCTACTTGTCCAATAATTAGGATTTGGGCATGACAATATCGTGCATTCAGAGTCTGGCCTGAATGTGATGGACGATCTCTAAAGAGAGGCAAAAACATGACGAAAAGTTACAATTAAGCATTACGTAGTTCTATTACATTACAATCTGTATAATTTCTGTCTACGGAAGAAAGGAAAGGTGCATTTGAACGGTGATATAGTAGCTAATTGATAACCTGTAATTTTCTTCATGTGTTGCATAGTTCGGACAATCATAGAACTCGGTGCAGGCATGTACTACTCAAACAACAAGCCCTCCACTAAACAGGAAGCTGCTTAAACTAAACAACAGCTGATATGATTCGATGCAAATTTTCGGTCTCTTGTGTTACAGCCTTACAGGTTAGGTTGCACACAAGTTCAACTGCACCAGACTGAACTCATTGGCTACAACAATAAGAGCAGATGAAAAACAACTTGCTCCCTGGCACGTGTCACCGAAATCCTGAGGACTAACATCAGGTAGACATTACAACAGTCTTATATAGACTCTCAACGCCTCTAAAAAGTTCACGAACTACACTCTAATCTTACCAGGCGTTGCTTTAAATACATGGCCAAGAAAACCAGATTCCAGAATAATTAAGCCACATGAAACTAATTTGTACCTAGGACAATAGCTAGACAAAAAAAAAATACAACATGCTCAATCTCTAATCTTACCGGGCGTTGCTCCAAACAGAAAATAGAGCTAGAACGAGTGTGAGCAGCAGCAAATACGATGACATAATTGAAGGGGATTCATCAACAGACAAACAATTCAGCCAAGAAAAGAGCCAATTCTTGGAGGAAGCATGATCTTGGGATGTAAATAATGCTACTGCCCATCTGCGCCCGCGAATGAGTCTGAAAACAGTGGTACATAGGGCAGAAATTGCCATGCCTTGTTCTTCTCAAGATGAAGGATATGATGAAATTTCCGATGTTGCATATCGTATGATGCCAGTGCATCACTCTCACACGAATCCAGGAAAATGGTGTCGCAGTCTGGATGAATAGCAGCCACCTTGTAATCCACCGCAGTTATGCTCCGCAACTCTTCATTGCTGACAGTATGCTTCAAGACCCATTCTTTACTATCATAATCCTTCATGTACCAGACTGATGCTAACATGGTCGGTGGGGATGTATCCTCCTCCTCCTTTCTCTTTTTCTTCTTACTGCTCTTGTTGTGGACATCAACTAGGGGTGTGGTAGCATAGTGCAAGCAACCCTGCGACAATCCAATTTTACCAAAACTTATACCACCTGACGGCACACGCATAGTCTTCCACACCTGCCCCTCCATGTCCACTGCTACAAGCACAGCATCTGCGTGGACGTCCATGGGGTGCAGCCAACCAAGCAAGTGCATCATGCCATGAAAGAAGACACCTGTAAGGCCAAAGTACAGGTTAAATTTCTCAACCGACCGGGTTTCCCTATGATTCCAGGCCCCGGTTCGCGATGAGTATATGTTCACTCCTGTGATGTGGTCCTCCTGATCGGCCTTGGCAAACTGAAGGACGTGGAAATGGGACGAGATCGCCGGATCGAAAGCCAAACGAGCCATGATGCGAGGTGACACCTTGGGGTGAGGGGGTAGGTCGACCCAGCTCCCGGTGGCCGGATTGCACACGATGTAATGGGACTCGAGCATATCCTCGTCGGTGGACGAAGGGGAAGAAGCGGCCGTGTGGGCGAGGCAGAGGAGGAGGCCGTTGCAGGTGTCGAGCTGGGCGACGTACAGGTACTCGTCGGGCGGCAGGAAAGGGAGAGACGGGTCGACCGGCGGCGCCGCGCCGGCCGAAACGCTGGCGAAGTGGAATGCGTTGAAACGGGTGTCTACCATGTAGGTGTTGTAGAGGAAGCCGGCAATGGTTTGGGGAAGCCTCTTGCGGTGGGCGGGGTCGGCGATGAGGTCGCGCCAGGACGGGGAGACGCACTTGAATCGGTGGACGGGCCTGGCTGGGAGGCGGGAGAGGATCTCCACGATGAGGTCGTCCGTGAGAAGCCTGGCCGCCTCCGCCACCGCCGGCACTTCTTCCTCCTCCGCCGCTGGTACTACCGCCTCCGCCGAAAGGTTGGTCGTCCTCGCCTTCTTCTTCTTCTCCTTCCCGGAATTCTTCTCCTCCATGGCGCGGCTTAAAGGAGCAAGGGAGGTCAAGATAAATCAATCTGGGCGAGTAGGATGAATGATGGGAACTATTCTCTCGTTCTCTCCGTGCGCGCGACGAGAAATACCTTGGTCTGAGCAGGCGGCGGTGGCGCTTCTCGGTTGGAACGATGGGGAGTGGGTGAAGGGGAAAAATGGATAACCGTAGCAGGGGACAACGTTGGGCCGTAACAGTAAAATACTGGGCCTAGTCAGGCCCGCGTGCAACTATCGCTGCCTGTGTGAAGTCAGTATGAGTTTTTTTTTTTTGACATGTATGGGTTTTTTTTTTTGTTGTTGAAAGACTAGTAAGGTGCCCATGCGTTTTAACGATACGATGAACACAAGTGTACTAATATTGCTTAAATGTTCTGTTTTGGAATGAGTACAAGCTCGTGTTTCGTCTGGTTTCGATGTATCAAAATAACCGATTCATTGTGCTCTTCCTCCTACCCTTGGCAATGTTGTCCTTCGCATGCCTCGTGTCTCTGCCATTTTTCGATATCCCTATGATCCACCACAGCATGTCATCAACTTGGTAAATCTTTTCAGAATGTGGTAAGATCAACAAATAGAGGTGCAATCCTAATAATTGTGTGCTCTAAATTGTTACCAATAATAAAAGTATTCCTCTTCTCGGAAGACCATCTCAACAACTTATTGACTATTGTGATGTCTGGACAAAAGTACTTACTCTTCTCGCGGTCCTGAATGTATACAAATTAAAAGTGTGAGACCTTGAAAAATGGAGGAAAAGGGAGGAGGAGAAGAATGGTGAGAGGTCAAGCTCTTCTTGGATGTGCAAAGGGGGATGATAGAGACCGAGAGAGGGTCTGGGAGAATATGAGTACGGAGAGGAAGATAATGGAGTTGGAGAAAAATGATATATTGATGAAAATAAAGATTGAAAGTCGATAATGGTTGCTCGGACGGACAATAAGGGTGGCCAGCTCATTTCCGCGGACTCGTCCGGACACGTCTACGAACACATAAAGGGTCAAGGAAGGTCAAAGTGCACTTCACTATGCCGTCCACTGAACAATGCGGAACTGCTTCTCAAGCATCAATCAAGGATGGCGATGTGGGAACACGCCACAGGACCTATGCTATGCTCTTCGGCCTGGCGTTTCATGAACCTGGCTAACTGACGGCGCAACGACATATTTTGACGCCTACTGCCACCAAGAAATTTGAGACGCACTGTATGATTGATTAGCTGAATCATTTACCAACCTCATCGAGCTGTTGCCAAAACTCTAAAGATGTTGCAGTACTAGTAGTAGTATTGTTTCCTACGGTTTACACTGTGTTAGTGTACGTCTTTGTGCTGCGCACCGACAGTTTGCCAGAAATGATATTAGCTCCCTCTTCGGCCTGGCTTCTCATGAACAGGCTTGCAGGGAGCAGGGGAAGGGCGACATTGAGCAGCACCAAAAACCCAATGCGTGAGGACGGGCTGACAATCGAATCGGAAGGAATAATTGAGGCCGAGAGGTGATGGTGACCTGGCGCAAAGAGCAGAATGCGGAGGAAGCAGGGTTGATTTCTTTCCCAAGAAAAAAAAAACCCGATTTGGGAGATATTTAGAGCCCCCAATCGCATACTACGGAAAACCATTCATTCAAATTAATTATTGCGTGATCTGCGCTGCATG
Organism: Puccinellia tenuiflora; assembly: GCA_012064385.1. Taxonomy (NCBI): domain Eukaryota; kingdom Viridiplantae; phylum Streptophyta; class Magnoliopsida; order Poales; family Poaceae; genus Puccinellia; species Puccinellia tenuiflora. The sequence goes on along the minus strand of QRDG01000290.1, from coordinate 207,761 downwards.
GGATCTCCCCGCTCAATCTCTCTCTATATATATATGTATATATCACTCACTGGTTTTTGTCTCATACTCTCATCATCGAGAAGCATCAAGTTAGTGCCTATTGTTGTATCATGGACAAGCACACGATTCGCATCCTTGTAGTAGCCCTACTCTCTCTTCATCTCGTATGCCTTGCTACCGTTGCGCAATGTAAGTAGTGGATGTGCGCCAGAGTTATTTGTCTCGCTGATTTACTTCTACGATATTCGTCCTTCAACATCAAAGTTATAGTCCATGGGTTATTCACCCGTAATTTCTTTACTTCTCCTGGAAACATGCAATCCTAGTGAATGATGTTCTTTTGTTTCCTGACTCATTAGTTTCTTGTTTGTTAATAACTCCAAAATAATTGCAATGACAAAGGTTCGTTTACTATTTCGTAGGCCGAATCATCGTCGCTGGCATGGATAACGAGAGGATCCATATGCCAACCGGACTGTGCGCCCATTATACTGGAGAGTGCAACAAATTTTGCGAGTGTTGTCTTGTAAATAGTCGTTGCTACGAGTCCATGGACGATTGCGAGAAAGAATGTGTCTCTACTTCAGACATAGTGGCGACGACGACCCCTCCTTTTTTACCTGCTCCTTTTCATGCCTAGTCAAATTGACATAATGCATGATGTGCGGAAATAAAGTTTGCAACACGAATAATTCTCTAGACAGTTTGATTTGTCATATCGCATTTAATTTTCTATCTCTAATAAAACCAGACTCCTTTGGAGTCATTGTATGTGAGATCTTTGGAACGAGGGAATGGCCACCAGAGCATCCAGAATTTTCGCTAATTAAGATGTGTTTCCTACTTTAAAAAAAATACTCATAGAATCTCCAACATTTTCACTTATTAAGATTTGAAAGCGAACAGCTCATATTTAAAAGAGCTATCATTGGAGAAGAAATGCCTCTCAACAATCAACAATCAACAATGCCTCTCATAAAGCACATGTTGAATATATGTATGACAGGTACGAAAATTTCAAGGTGTGCCCGAGCTCACCTACACCTGCGCATTTCGGGAAATTCAAAAAATATTAAAACTATATGAAAAATTCTGGAAAAAATTGGGTGCATATGTTTACAAGTTCTTCACACTTGTGCAAATTTTCAGAATAAAATGACATTCTATGTGTTGTGCAAAAAAGACAAAATCAGCAATTGAAAAATGTGTATTCACATTTTTTTTCTGACAACTCATTTTGTCTTTTTTGCACAGACCACATGAAATATCATTTGATCATGAGAATTTGCACGAGTGTGAAGAACTTGTATACATATGCACCTAATTTTTTCAAGAATTTTTATTCATGTCTTACTATTTTTTGAATTTTTCAAAAACAAAGGGTGCAGGTGAGCCCGGGCACTATTCATCCGCTCTCAGGACAGGTACTAGTATTCTAATTTCACACCCTTGCAGAAGAGAAGATAGTGAAAAAGAAATATTCCACCAAGTAGAAGAGAACCTAATGAAGCTACGAAGTAGTAGGCCAATCGAATTTTTGCTGCTAACTTAGTGGCAGTGAACATTATCCTAATAACCACCGAGCTTATATATGTTACAGGTGTTGCCTTTTCTTATGACAGTCGACAAAATGTATTCACCTCATCCAAAATAAAACGAAGCTTAATTTTAGCGGTTTTGCTATTTCTCACTCGAGTGAGTATTAAGTTAGAGCTCACTCAACTCTAATCCCGTTAGATTTGTATCGTGATTCGTGCAGTATATTATTTATGTATCTATTTTTTTGTCCAGTTGCACATGGGTTGCACATAGTTACAACTGAAATTTCTCAGTTGCACATGGATTGTACATAATTTGCATATGCAACTGGATAACATCATCTGGGTGAGAATTAACTTAATTCTCACTCGATTGAGCTCTAGTTGCTCCCTAATTTTAGTGCAGAAAACGGAAATGGAAGGTCATACGACTATCATGTTTGATAATGATTGTAGGAAACAATTCAAAAAGAAGAAAAGAAAAACCAGTGTAACTTGTAAATATCAAAGGCAACATCACCATAGATTAGTCTAATCATCTACCAACGTGGTCAAAGGGCAAATGAGCATCGTCGCTAGCTAAGCACGGAGAACCCCAACACTAAGCCCAACGGCAAATGAGCATCATCGCTAGCCAAGCACGGAGAATCAAAACACCAAGCCCAACGCCGACCAACAGCCATACTCTCGCTCAAAAGTCGATAAACAGTTACCAGCCATGATGATGGTACTCTTGAGGGGAGAAAAATACTTGGAGCAGCCAACAGTATTCTTTCTATTGTATCCAGCACTGAAGAATTTCAATTGCCATATTAATCAACAGAACATAAAGTTACTACCCAAAAGTTTACAAAAACTTCTAAAGTTCCCTCATAACATGCTCAATCCAAAAAAAGGTAACGGCAGCTGGCACGATTGCACGTTCTCAACTTCGATATGGCACTATGGGCTACTACTGTCAGTCTCAACCAAAATAAAAGTTCGCGTTGGACACTCTCCTGATGTAGATGTCAAAACAGTCGTCCCATTTTCTTAAACCTTATCACTTGTCCACGGTAACATAGCTTTGGCCGCTTTTCCTCCGGGGTGAAACCTCAGGATCTGTTCTTTGGAGGTTTGACCTTGTATATGCGCACTATCCAGTTTGATGTTGTGTATGCTTCCTCCAAGTACTCAAGCTTCACGTCTTTGTTGCCTATCTCCACTCCTCGCACTCGGTCATATCTGCATTGAGAATAGCAAAGCACAAAAAGTTACTATTATATCAATCACTTACTGCCATACATCTATATAGGCATTTCGTCTTAAGGATGTTGTCTAGAGGTGTTAATGCAAAAATACTAGTCTGCCTAAAGGTGTTATGGGGAAAAATAGTCTGCAGGAGAAAGGATCATGCATGCTAAAGATAGCACATGAGCTGCTTATCTAGAATTAAAACCACCAATAACCTAAAAAACAGTAGACTGAAAACTTTGATGTAAAATATATCAAGTAGAGATGTCTCCCTTTGGGACTGATTAATCTTGAACTTGAAATAGGCACATGAAAGAACAATAACAATGGTAAAGATGTACAATACCCTGGAGGTTTTCCATATTCCGTGGTCAGCTCTCCAAATCGATAATAACATAGCTTGTACCTGCCAAAAAAGATAAGCACATCAAGCACATTAAAACAGCAGTGGGTAGCTATAGCTAATAGAAAGATAACAGTGGTACATGTTTAGAGAGTACACAATATCAAAAAGGCAACTGAAAATCCAAAATAACTAAATATTCATGAAACACGTCTTTAATGAGAAGCACATCTATCCGTTATGGAATAGAATTTGGAACAGCTAAGGTGAAGTATCAGACCTACTGAACGACCTACCACAAATCCACAACTATCACAACCTCATCTCAGCATGTGGTGCGGTGGTAGGCAAGGTATGGTTTGGTGGAGGTAAAGCCCTCCTTTTCTGGTTTCTTGATTAATTTTTTTTTATGCCCTCTGGTCTTACACAGTACTTAGCTTGATCTTGTCAGATGAAAACTTTCCTAACTCTTGATACTTTCTTATCTATAATCAAACTCTATCTATGGAATACTAACTTGATAAATAAGGAAACTATAGATAAGAGGCCAAGCCTTGGCTGCTGCTAGACCTAAGTCTTGCCACAGCGTGCATGCTGCTGGCCCCCACATGGCATCACACATGACACCACGAGCAAAAAACTCGGCGGGTTTGCTACAGAACAAAAAAAAAAATATATGTGTTCCCGTTTGAAATGGTATCAACTCCATCAGAAATTTGGGTCGATGCTACCACAAATTTTCTCAGACTGGTAATTATTTCTCACATACGTAAAAAAGGGAAAGAAAACAGTATCACAGCACAGACAACAAAATACTTAACATGTAAATAGTACTTACATTAGACAATTCAACATTTTTGGTGATGCCCCCTTGTCAACACGATATTCCCCATTAACAAGGTAATCCGGCTCTTTGATTACAGGAAATACTCCTCCACCAATACGCACCATCCATAAGAACCTGGAAATGAGCAGCTAAGTAAGAGAATCTGATTTGTGATTCAGTACAAAATTGTCTCGCTACCGCATCCAATAAGAGGCATAGAGACATTGCAGAATATGCACTCATGAATAAGTTGATTAACTTACTTATTGATGTCATCAGAGGAGTACCCAGTAACACCTCCAAATACAACAAGCACATAATTCACATCCAATGATTGCATTATCTCATATGCCTCATCTTCGTAGGATGACATTGCCCGTCCAACAGTAGCTATGTGTGTATTATTCCATGTGTTATTATCAACAATAACAGTTCTGTTACCCATGGCTGTAATTTGGTATCCATAGTCCCACCATGACATAATCTTGGCATCAGTTGGAGTATTTTGACGAAGCCAATAGTATGCCTCACGGTAATCATCAAATATAACCCTTCCTCCATTGTGACCCCTTGCGGACAGAACAATAGAAGGAGAAGAGTAAGCCTCAGATGTCACCCAAGTGCAATGTATGGCATATCTACTGAGTAGGTAGAAGGCGCCCAAAAGCATGGCTATAGCTGCATTATGTTGGAAAGGCAAGGGTTGATCAACTGCCCCCTGTTTACACAAGAAACCAAATCCGTCAGTTGCAGAGTGAAGTGAAAACTAAAATGTAAAACAGTAGGCAGAAATAGCCTAATAAAAACTAAAATTCTTGTGCAATTCAAGTTAAAAGTTGGAAATTGGCATGTTGTCAGTAAAATCACATCTTTTGTCGAAGAGGGCCAAGCTTCTATAAATTCTTGTATTTTTATCAGTCTTGTTCAGTTTGTCTGGAATAGTACAGTCCCACCTTCAACACAGTTGTGATTGGCCCAAGAATTGTCAAATAAGTTTTAAATTCATCTCTTCTGCTCCTATGCTAAACAATGAAATATAGTTTTCCACATCTCTTCTATAGAGGATGTAAAATATATGAGTAGAAACTTTTCTGTACTACTTGATTCTCAGACCGAAAGACATTCCATTAAAGTTACTTATTTATATTTCCACAACATACAAAAAGTTAATTATATAACAGCATTATACGTGAAAATAAAAACAAAAATACCTTGGCAGCTGCTTTTGAGCCTGTTGCTTTTCCAGTAGTCTGTGGAGTTTTGCTTTTACTCCGGATCAAAGTTGTCAAATTTTTTATTGTAGCGGAAACAGCAATTGCACTAATAAGGCAAACAGCGGGTGCCGCAACAAGAATTAATCTAACCATCACACCAGCAAAGTACATACTGGTGAGTCCATACATAACTATAAATATTGTGGCATCTGAGAGGCGCTTGAAGCAGAAATAGAGGCCCGCTGGGAACAGGAAAAGAAGGATGTGGAAATCAAACATAAAGGAAGACCAAGCTGTTGGCTGATGCTCAGAAACAGACGCGATGATCGGTATGTGGTCCTTTGCGTAGGTCGGATCGAGCAGGGAATAAAACCGTCCTGTCCAAGGGGATATGTAACCTGATGCAGTACCAATCCCAAGAGCAAGGGTGCCAACACTTATAACACATGTCAGGGTAATCCTGAGGAATGACTTGAATAGTTTGACATCATCCAGCATGTATTTCACCCAATCCAAGAAGAAGAAAACCTGCAAAAGAACAGAAGGGGTTGGGTTAGCTTTTATTTTCAATGCTGCACCTAAAGAAAGTAGAGGAAGAACTTCAACTAAATATATCAACGTTGAGAAAGAACTCATAATATTATCAGTACAAAATAAGATCTACACCCATTGTGTTTCAGAAAAATAAGCAATTCACACTTTTCCTGGAGACAAACAGGAGGGGAGGCCTTCAGATGTTTCATTGAAAAGATAAGCAGTAAATATCATAACACTTATTGAGTTCAGTTGGTTGACTTTTGACACTACAAATTTGAGAATAAAGAGTATTACTGGTCGTTTTTCATAGGCAGATAAGAAAAAAGAATTTAAGCATGGACATGGTTGGTATGATCTGCTACGCAAAAAAAAAAGTGTATCCAGTCAACTGAAGCCTAATGGATGTCATCAATGATATAAACAACCTAATTAGCCAGAATGCCATTTACACATAAACAGAAGCTTTATTGTTCTACTAATTTAGCCATCTGGTTATTCGATTACTTTGTCTATCTACTGAGATCAATTGGTCTTCGACAAGATTCTTTTTCTGTACCCAAACTCTAGATTCAGAAATGATTTTACCACACTTTCTAAACCAATGAAGCCTAATGGATACAAACTGCCTAAGAAATTAACAGGACCATTTCATCTGAAGCATTCCCTTAAGTCAAGTGTTAATATTTCAGCAGTCTAGCCATTTAATTGTTCCATTGTTTCTCAGCTATATCCGCAAATATCTCCCTGGCATTTCACAATAATGTGTCAGCTTTATTCTGAAACACAACCTACCTAAAGATGAATAAAATGGCAGTAGTATATTGTAATGTCAATACTGCCTTAACCTGAATCTGAAAGCAATTCCCACTTTTTAATCAACTGAAGCCTAATGTATGCCATCAATAACATGAACACCCCAATTAGCTAGGATGCCATTTAATTTGTTCAAGTATAGCTATAATGTTGTACCATAAAGCTATCTAGATATTCCAATAGTTTGTGTATCTGCCACGATAGATCCGCATTTCAAACGAGATGGTTTTTATGTTGTCGAATTGTGAAATCACAGTGACCAAATGCATTTTCTAAGCCAATGAAGCTACAAACTGACTACAATTAACAGGGCCATTTCCTCTTAACCATTCCTTTTTAAGCCATCTAACTATTCCATTGTTTCTCATAATCTCTATTAACAACATCTGCAGTGCATTTCACAATAATGTTTGCGACAGTACCTGCAACAGGAAGAAGACTCCCATGGCGGCCATGTGCTCTCCAGACTGAACATGTTGGAACCCGACGAAGCGGATCTGCATCCCGAGCAGCATCCCCAGCACATACGTGCAGTTGTAGGCCACATAGAGCCTCTGCGAGTACCTCCCGGTGACGAGCAGGACGAGGACGTAGAGCGGGAGGAGGTTGATGATGAAGACGTAGCCTCCCCAGGCGGACACCATGTAGAAGTACCCGAATGCGGCGGCGAGAGACCAGGCGAGGGATCCCGTGTTGACGGCGCGCACGAAGAGGTAGAAGGTTAGCAGCAGCGCGAAGATGGCGACGCCCTCGTTGTCGTAGGAGCCGGCGACGGAGCGGGAGATGTACCCAGGGCAGACCGCGATGAGCGCGGCGGCGACGAGCCCCGCCCCGGAGTCCCAGATCTCGCGGCCGAAGGCGTATGCGACGAGCGTGGTGTTAGCGGCGAAGAAGGGCGCGGTGAGGACGCAGACCTCGCGGATGTGGACGACGAGGGAGAGCGCGTGGAGGAGGCGGTGGAGGAGCGCAGCGGTGACCATGAGTCCCGGGAAGAGCGTGCCCCCGACGACCCGGCCGAGCGGGTACCAGCTCTCGGAGTCGAACCAGTTCCAGAACTCGGCGTAGCCGTGCTCGGTGAGGTAGAGCGTGGTGCGGTAGTTGAAGTAGGGGTCGAACTCGTGGATCATGGACTCGTAGCGGAGCACGGAGAAGAGGCGCACGGCGAAGGCGAGCACGTAGATGAGGGCCAGCGCGGAGACGCGCAGCAGGAGCTCCTGCTGCTTCGTCTTGAGCCGCAGCAGCGGCGCCAGCATCGCGGACGCGGCGGCGACGGCCATGGCGGGGCGGCGCGGGAGATCTGGTCGCTCTCCTAGGGTTTCATCGGCGCGCGGGGTTTAGGGGAGTGGACTGGTGGTGGTGGATCTGGGCTGGGTCTGGGAGATCGATCGGGGAAGACGATGCCGGAGGTGGGTCGGGTCTGGGGATCTGGAATATGGATATCCGTTTTGGTTGGTTCAGTCGCTGACATGTGGACCAGGGAAGTGCGGCCGGGGCACGTGAGTTTAGCGAGCCGAGAGGAGGATCCAGTAATCTCTCTTTTTCAAGATCGTTTTGCCGGTCTTTTGACATTGCATGCAAATAAATGAGTATAAGAAAAGTATGCACATGAATTTTGTTTGAAATATGTTTGTACTCCCTCCGTTCTGATTTACTTGTCGCGACCACTAAACAAATGTTTTTTTGCATATACACCCCCATCGATTCAATTTTCAAACGCCCCACTCCCTCCATCGATCGATCGATCGTGCTCCTTCACGTGGGCGCGCCGGCGCCTGAACCCCGCCCTTCCCGCCGGCACTCCAAGTCGCCGGCAGCTCCCAGGTCGACGAGGACCTGCCGCTGCTGCTCCCAGCTCGACGAGGACCCGCCGCTGTCGCTCCCAGGTCGCGATCGACCGATCGATCTCACTGCCCACGCCCGTTGCTCAGCTCGGGATCGATCGAGCTAGCTCTGGACCCGGAGCGAGCGATCGATCTGGGATCCAGCTTGCGCCGCCGCGGACTGATCCTAGCAGGAGCGATCCATCCATCTGGGATCCCGTCGGTGCTCAGCTCCCCGGCCTCCTCGCCGGCAGTGCCGACAGCTCGTGCGCTCCTCGTGTTGCCCTGCCTTCTCCAGTTGCTGTACTGGTGGAGCTCGTGCTCCTTCTCCCCTGCTGCCGGTGGTGCCCCTCTCTGAAAGAGAAAAAGGTACAGAGCTTCCTTCAAGCAGCAGCAGAAACAACAACCTCCAGGTAGCAGGAAAATAGAATCATCCGCCTTCAAGCAGCAGGAAAAGAGAATCATCCGTCTTCAAGCAGCAGAAACAACAACAACCTCTAGACAGCAGCAGCAACAACAACCTACAGGCAGCCGCAGTACCAACAAGCTCCAAGCACCAGCTCACTTCAGGCAGCAGCAACAGCAACAACAACCTACATGCAGCAGCAGTACCAACAAGCTCCAAGCACCAGCCCCCTCCTAGTAGCAGGATAAGAGTAGCAACACATTCCGGGCACCGGCACTCTCCAAGCAGCATAATAAGAGCAGCAGGATAGAAGCACAGGATGATAGAATCACAAGATGAAAGGAGTACTTGTATAGGAAAGGAAAATTCAGGTTCAGGTTTCATTGCAGACATAGGAGAAACATGGCATATTATTAAGAAAAAAGATGCATACCGTAGAACTTATCCTGCAGTAGTTCTTGACTAGCACTAGTGCGTATCAAGTTACAGTTAGTGACCAGACAATCGAGTGGAATAACCCAAATATTTCAGCACCACTACAGAATTGAGTGAGTAATTTTCCATACAGAATATACTCTAAGTACCATACAGAATTGAGTGAGTAATTTTCCATTTGTTTCCAACAATTCAAAAATAGTGAAATCGGGAATGGAGCTGAGCAAGAAAAATAGACCTTTTTTCCTCACCTTGGGAGAAGAAGAGTCCCGCCATGATGGTGCCCACCGTGTGAGAGTCCGAGAGAGGAGGGTGGCCCGCCGCTATGCCCTGGGCCGTGGCCGGCGGCGTCGGAGAGCAGATCGTTGCCGTGGCCATGGTTGATGATGAGCAGCGCCGCTCCCGCTGCTCCGGTTCTAGACAAGCAGAGCGTGTGGGTTGAAATAGAGCTTTTCCTCGCCGTCGGAGGAAAGATCGAGCAGCGCTGCCCGCAGATCAACCACCATCTTGGCGCCCAGGCTACCACCGGCGGTGGCGCAAAATCCGACCTTGCGATGGTGGGGAACGAGGAGGGGAACGAAGCGGCGGCAGCGCGGTGTGGTTCGGGGGAGGAAGGCGGCATGGGGCGGGGGAGGAAGGTGACACGGGGCGGGGGGAAGGCGGCATGGGCGTAGCGTGGCGCGGCGTCTGCCGGAGGACGGAGACGGTGAGCGACTGAGCTCTGTCGGGGACTCGGGAGAACGAAGAGGGTGAACGAGCAAGGACTGCGGGATTGGTCGGAAAAAACAGGAGGACTAATTTGCAAAAATGCCAGCGCGACGAGTAAATCGGAACGGAGGGAGTAATACTTAAAGGTGCCAATTATACAGTTGTTGTTTCATTGAATTTGCTTCATTAATAGGAAATAACAAGAGTAGGTCCATATTTACCACACGTATAAAATAATTCCTCCAATTCAGAATAAATGTCCGAGGAAACGAAAGGTTCACTTACAATACAAGTCACTAAACTTTTTTGGGATCGGATGGAGTAGTATTTCCCATCCCTTCCTCTTTATTCGCAACCAAGTGAGTGGTTCTGCCAAGGTTCTTTTTCGTTTTGTTTTCATTTATTCCTAGTATGGTAGGGCTTTTTCTTCTTTTGTAGCGCAAGGTGGTGACATTCAATAGACGGGTGCAGTTTCTTTGGGTAAAGGCCGCGTGAGAATTGCATTCTTCTTCGTAAATCTGCTTTGGATTGTAGGTCCAGATGACCATTCTATCTGCATCACCAAACCCCCACCCCTTGTATTCTGTTGTGTATTCCTATCGATTAAATCATATCAGTACAATGTTTGGACCCATCATGCCAGACCATATCGTGTACCAACCTGACGTTCTGCCCTCACAGTACAAACGGTGACCCATTTTTTGTACCGTCCAATAGCGAACATGGGCCGCCACATCCGCTAACATTAATTACACAGGGCCTCGTACCCACCCACCACGCCCACCTCTGTCTTCTACCTCCAGCTAATTCCCTGTCATGCCCTCAATTAACCCTGTCACGTCTACTACATTTGACTAAGGTTTTCCTGCTAATTTTTTAAAATACGTTTTTAAATAGTTTTAAGAAATAATACGTATTTTTTAAAAAATTCAGAAATAATACGCCCTCGGTGTGGCTAAGCTGACAGGGCCCTATCACCTTCGGCGAAGCCGACCGGTATCATACATGTTTCTTTTCTTCTTAATTGTTGGATTAAAACTAAAGTTTCTCGAACGTGACATGATTTGAGTTAAAATATATGTGTATCGACGAGTAGGTTCCAATCCCATGATCAGTTTCAAATTTCGTCGACTCAAACTTATTTAAATTTGGATCAAATTCCTTTCCGATAAGAAAAGAAACATGTACGCTACTGATCGGCTACTGGTCATGGCCAACAGTCGGCTTGGCCAACACTGAGTGTGTTTTATTTTGCAAATTTCTAAAAATGCGTATTATTTCTAAAAATTATTAAAAAATGAGCCGTTTCTCCTCCAAAACATTTACAAAAACTAAATTTTGAATTCAAATTGATATTGTGCTACATACTATAGCTCTGACAAGGTTCACTAGGATTCTTATCGGTTGGGGCTTCCAGTTATCTTGGTAAGAATATTATATCTATACTTCCATCTCAACAAAACAGGTTCACATTTATGTCTCCCCAGCTAGCTCGCTAGAATCTCACTTTCCATACCGTATGCTAGCTCCATGGTTTTCCCGAACCAGCATCTTGGAAGTAATGGACGTAGACGGAGACAACTGATTAACAAAATCTGCCAGAAATTAACCACTATTTTTCTCAATACACCAGCTTAAAAACTTTTGCAATTGTCTGCATATTTGGTTTCATCATTCATTCTTCCATTCCATAACAACAAAACACATCTTAATACATTTTGCGCATGCATTCTACAAACAGGTCGGCAAATGCAGGACTGCCCTGTCGATTAGCTACCTCACTTCTTAACGATTTGGGGGAGCTACTCACAGTGCACACCGACGGTGGGTCAACAGTCAAAATGGTTGACCAAAATTATGTACCACCGGTACATTTTTTCACACGATGTTGTTCTACCGGCACGCTAAATGCGTAGTTAAGGCAAGGAAAGGTTTGTTTTGCAACCGCACTAAATGCATACCTACAAAGTAAAACTACACATGCAGCTCGGTATAGGGCGCGTTTAGTAGCCAGCAGCAATTTTAGGGCTCCCTGTGGGCAGGCTCCAGAGGGCCCTGTTGAGCACAGCCACCTCTAAAACAATCTCGTGGTTGTTCTTTGGTATCCCGCAGCAAAAAACGAAAACTCTGTTGGTGCAGGACAACCAAACAACATGATTGTGTTTCCAGATTCGGTTAGTCTCACCATTTGCTCATAGGTGAACTTACCCACACCACCACGCTTGGAAATCTCTACGTGGCAGACCCATGATGAGCGGCCACGGCGGCGGAGGTCGCCGGAGAAGGATGCGGTGAGAACGACGACGTTGTTACCGCCTACTTGGACAACTCTACTGACATACCAATGACGCAAGTCGAGTAGGACGACGAAGAGGCATGGCGGAGGCGGAGGTCGACGACAAAAACACGCCATGGCGATGGTAAGCTCGACGGCAATTACACGGCATGGCGGCGGCAGAGCTCGACAAGAAGGCCTTCATCAAGAAGAGTCTAAATACGCATCCCTGCAGTACAAGATTTATTCATCCACGAGCATCGAAACGCAAAACTTACAACACGAGAGTTGTGCAGAATGACGAGGTGAAGCTACTCCTCAAAGGAAATCGCAAACGGTTGACCGTGTGCGATTAGTTTGACGAAATTCGTCTAAAAAGGATGAAAACATGAACACGAAGTTTAAGGTTAACGTTGGACGAAAGTAAGAACTGATTGTCGGAATGGAATCGCATCGTCAGCGCGCATCATTTTCGTGTTTATTTTGAATCGAGCATTGTATCAACGATTGGAAGGAAGAAAATGAAGTGAGGGTAAGGAGAGTAACCGAAACCACAGCTCACGTACAGGTTGCAGCGATGGAGCCAAACAACGGGCCTGTCTCCAGGGAAATGGCCGATTCGGCCATTCTTAGAGGGCCTGTTCCGAAGGTGTTTTAAGAAGCGCTGGCTAAAAGGCTCCCCGGATACAACCAAACGCGCAGACTGTATCTGCAACTCACGGGCTTGGCCGGAGTATATGCAGCCCACCAAACGCGCCCATAGTGATATTTGGACACACGTGTAACAGCTAACATATTCTAACAGGCACATATCTAAACGCTCCATGCGACGGTACAAATAGTATGACTATCTCAGTACGACCCAAAACGCCGCCTCCTTCATTCTTCTTAGACGTCCCAATCATGCAAATTAACAAATTTGTTCTATTGCATGGTGATCAATGTTAACTAGATATGTGTGTATGCTTTTTAGGATTAAGAAATATTGTTTTTGTAAACCAAGTATTCTCTACTAGAACAATAGTGTTGTCATGAATGTAAGACTCATTCATGACTGTTTGACTGTTTGTGGAGGAAGAGAGAGGCACGGTATTATCTTTTGGCATCACTCTTCTTCGCCCTAAAAAAAGCGCACCACATTAGCCATGTGTCGAACATGTTTATTGGTTCTGTATTTTAACAATTGTATTTACGTCACTTGGCAAATGCATATTTTTTCTGCATTAATTGTTCGGGCCACGGCCACACAGTAGAGGCCTCAGAGCAAGTATAATAGATCCTAGTCAGCAGGTTGTAAGACGTAAAATATTATATGTGTGCATAGTTGGAGGGGAGAGATGAGGAGAGAGAAGTTAAGCGGACTCTTATACAAGAGACAGCTCTAGCACGTGCTCCTAGGCACTTTGTGAGAGTGAAAGGTGAGCCAAATAGTAATAAATTAGTAGGATCTTATAACTAATTATTGTACATATTGACTACTATATGTTGGCTATAAATGACATGGCACTTCCTTATAGCCAGCAGCTGGCTATACTATTAATCTTGCTTTCATGGTAGACATGTTCTGCACGTGTTTACTGCTCGTTCCTTGGCGTAATAATAGTCATAGCATTGGTAGAAGTCATCGAAATATTTATCAAATTTGTATTTATTCTGTGATTTGGTTGGGCCTTGATTGACATAAATGTGCAGTATTGTCATGCCCAAATCCTAAGCTACAACCATGCTTTCCAATTCCTTCACACCGTTGCAATGTCTCATAAATAAGCCCCGTCACAAGTATACATACGACAAAATACATTACAAAGTATGTGAAATACTCCAGTAGCAAGCACCAACGAAAACGGTTACATAGACATAGTCACTACGGGAAATCCACAAAACGCCGACGGTCAGGACATACGCCGACGGCCAAATGTCGGGGCCGTCGGCGTAGACCCCGACCAGGCCAACCGAGATCTTTTTTTCTTTTTTAGCTACGCCGACGGCATTGCCGTCGGCCTAGAGATTTTGGCCGTCGGCGTATACTTTTTCAATTTTCTACATTTGATACGCCGACGGCAGCCGTCGGCGTATACTTTTTCAATTTTTTGCCGTCGGCGTATACTTTTTTCTATTTTCCATTTAATATGAAATAATTCATATCTTTAAATCCGTAAATCGGAATTTAACAAATTAAATGTCTAAATCGATTAGAAAAATGAGAGGAATCCAAATATGACATCCATAAAATCTTTTTCACCGTGCACATGACATTTTGTAACATATGTTTGTTACTTGCTTAATTAAAAAGTATTTTTTTACACTTAAAAAATGGAAAATGATATTTATAAAATAATTTGGAATTTGTTTTTGGCAACAATGATGATATGGATGTCATATTTGAATTCCTCTCATTTTTCTAATTGACATAGAATTTTTTTTAATTTCGATTAACGGAATTAAAGATATGAATTATTCCATATTAAATGTAAAAAGGAAATAAAAGTAAAAATAATTTCATTTTTTCATTTATTAAAAATATATACTACTTTACAATCATTGTTACTTATTCAAATGAATTTTCTAAATTTAAACAATGAAAAAGTGTAACATCCTAAATCAGGGGTTAACATGATTGATATGATATAAGTATCAGTAAGTTATCATTTCTCATTTGGAAGCTAACAATGAAGGAACTCAAAGGTTAAGCGTGCTTGGGCCGGAGCAATTTGACGATGGGTGACCGAACGGGAACTTTGACCAGCGTAAGTACTTTGACCTATGATTAAATGTGTAATTAGAGATTTAGTATGTAGCTGAGTTAGAAATTTTGAAATAGAAAAAAGTCCAAAAAAAAGTTCAAAAAATTCAAAAATAAAATAAAAAATTGCATTCATACGCCGACGGCAATGCCGTCGGCGTATGAGGGCGTACGCCGACGACAACAGATACGCCGACGGCAGATTGGCTACGCCGACGGGCCGATACGCCGACGGCGGCCGTCGGCGTATGTGTACGCCGACGGTAAACGAGCGTACGCCGACGGCTTCCGGCCGTCGGCGTATTGTGCGTTTCCCGTAGTGAGTTGGACATGTGCGCTAAACAGAAAGCACTTCCTCCAATCCACCATCAAACATTATTCAAATCGCCACCGCAAATAAGAAAGCACTCCTCTAATCCACCGTCAAACATTATTCAAATCACCACCGCAAATAAGAAAACATTAATTACTTACGGGATCGACAGCCCCTGCAAGTACCATGCATGTGAAAAAGATCGTCAGACATAGTTGGGTATCATAGCTAGCATCATGCATCTCATGTTAGCAAAAATATGATGTGACACAACAATTAAAAAAAAAGATGGTAGTAGTATCTACCTATGTTACGATATCACATCATGTAAAACTAAATAATTTAATAGCGATTAAATCTTGTACACATATTTTTTGTATTGAGATTTTACAAACACAATAAATAATATGATACTACTATATAGAAACGGATGCACGTGGACTCGATGCGTCGGCCCGTTGGAGTTGCCCTAAGGCAGATGAGTATAGAGAGCAAATCATATTAGAGCTCATTTGATATCCCTCATTTCGGACTAGAATCATGGAATTTAACTGAGTTTTCGTATCCAACGTGTTTGGCAGTCATGACATTGGAAACATCATTTCAATTGCCGTCATGAAATTGGAAAAGTCATTCAACTGTAACTCCAGTGAATGTCTTAATATATCAAGTCAACTCTTATCTCTTACTCTGTCATTTTATCTCTACCAAATGAAATTAAATGACCGTAGTTTCCCGCACGGCCGCCAGTGAACATGCAACTCTACCTGTTGGTTCGGTGACACTGCCCTCTCGTCGTTAGCGTAGTCAATGGTAGCTAGCAGTCTAGCACTCCATAACGCAGGTGGGCGCAGCAGATCGGGTGGCGGCGCGGCCAGCAGGGGGGCGACGCGGGGACAAAACTTCAAAAGGTCGGGGTAGCGGTGGAAGCCCGGCGAGAGGTTGGGACTCGCTAGGGTTTTTAGGCTGACCTGCTCCTTGGGGAGGGGAGAGGACGAATGGTGATTCAGATTCTGAGTGGTGTGCCTGCACTGCCACTTATGGCTTGTAGTAATGGCAGATTAACTCAACGTTGCTTCGACGAGGGAATCCAATCGCCTTGTTCGAACCCTCGCCCCCTTCTTCTCCGATTCGCCTTCCCGAGCAGATCTCGCTTGTCGTTCTTTTTTTTAGCGGTAGATGACTCGCAAGTTACTGCGGCAATTGGTATATGGGCTTTAGTGGATTTTAGAAGCCCAATCAACCACAGTGGACCAATTTGATGTGCAGAGTAGCGTCCCCTAGGGACATTCGGCCCAGTGTGTCACTGAAATAGATCAAACGGTCAGGAACAACTAGGAAGAGCAATCGGACGGCCAAAATTGCCCAAGCCGTGAGGGATGCATGACAGAGCTCCTCTTTGGCTCAGTTTTAATGTCCCTAATACATATGTTTATTCAGTAATAAAGGTCGATGTTTTAGCTCACAAAAAAACCTGCTAAGGTGGCAGACCCTTCCCGCACAGCCGTCGGGCCCCACAGGCGGCCCAACACCGTGTGTGCCGTTTGTAGCTTCGTTTCCATTACTGTTGTGTGGACTGTGGGTAGATGTTGATCGACAACCGCTGC
This sequence comes from Puccinellia tenuiflora, assembly GCA_012064385.1. NCBI lineage: Eukaryota > Viridiplantae > Streptophyta > Magnoliopsida > Poales > Poaceae > Puccinellia > Puccinellia tenuiflora. Next base: position 190,950 of record QRDG01000290.1, on the reverse strand, counting down.
TTAGCAGCCACCAGCATTTGGGTTCCAAGGTGGAGAGAAGGAGCGGTAACATGCATCTTCGCTGACGGCTTGACGTGTCCCCTAAAAAAATCTTCACTAACGAGAATTTTTCAGTTCGGGCAGTCAAGCAACATGGGGTTCTCGACACCCTTGGTGAAGTAGAAAATCCGTCCACGATGATCACGCGGCAATGACCCGTCGGCGTGCCCGGACGCTGACGGATGGTGACCTCAATTGGACAGAAAAGCAGCGCGAACGTGAACTTGAGCGTGCAGCAAAACTGGATCCTGCAAATGCAAACAACCACCGTTAATTAGTCAACTAATGGATAAAAGGAAGGCAAATGAGTATAGAGAGCAAATCATATAAGAGCTCATCTGAAATGCAAACAACTTCATTTTCCCTACTTCCCCAATGCGCGCATTTATGACCTGGATCACACGTTCGCTGGGGAACACCAAGAGGAAGGTATGATGCAGCAGTTTCCCTTGATTTCAAAACCAAGGTTATCGAACCAGTAGGACTTGGAGAAGGCTTAGCAAGGTGTCAACGGCGCCGTTTATGATAATTGATGTGGACCTGCACACAATCACAGACAAACTACTTTGCCCCAACGAAACAGAGAGGTTGTCAATCTCTCCGGCTTGCTGAACACAAAGAATTAAATATGCAAGTGTAAAATATGATGAGAGTGAAATATGACCAGCGAGCGAATGATGATGGAAAGCTATTAAAACGGTTGTAAACAGTGTAGGAAAATAGGACCGGGGTCCACTGATAACTAGTGGTGTCTTTCCAGAAGATATGCATGATGGGTAAACAAATTACAGCATGGCAATTGACAGAATTGTGGGCGCATAACAATGCTATCATAAAATAATATAGTTCACCGTTTCATCTAATATGGGCATTATGTCAAAATACATAGACCGTTATCCAACTGCGTCTATGACTAATATCCACCCCAGGATCGCTATCCAGCATGTCACCCAGAAGTATTAAGTTGCAAGCAACAGATCATTGCAATAAGAAAAGTGCATAATGTAAGAAATGTAAATAACACAAGGAAATAACATCGATGTTTTCTCCCTAGTGGCAACAACACATCTTTAGTCTTGATCGTTGCTGTCAACCCGAGCTCAGACAAAAGAGGCATGAACCCACTATCTAGCATAAATACCCTCTCCGAAGATACTAACAATTACTTGGCCAAAGCTGTTGAGAATATGCCCTAGAGGCAATAATAAAATGGTTTATTAGCATATTCATGTTTATGATAATAGTTTATTATCCATGCTATAATTGTATTAATTGGAAACATAATACATGTGTGGAATATAAACAAACAGGTGTCCCTAGTAAGCCTCTACCGGACTAGTTCGTTAGTCAAGAGATGGTTAGAGTTTCCTAACCATGGACTTGTTATAGTCACTTGATAACGGAGTCATATCATTAGGAGTAATGATGTGATGGACAAGACCCAAATAATAAAGAGTTGCAATTGATCGTGTCACACAGTTTCATTGCCAACGCTTTTAGTATATGCCAAGTATAGTTTCCTTAGACCATGAGATTATGTCACTCCCGTTTACCGGAGGAATGCTTTGTGGACATCAAACGTCACTTCGTAACTGGGTGATTATAAAGGTGGCTTTCAGGTATCTCCGATGGTATTTGTTGGGTGCCATGAATCAAGATTGGGATTTGTCCTTCCTTGTGACGGAAAAGATATCTCTGGGCCCTCTCGGTAATATAGCATCAAAAAGGTTGCAACCATGTGATTAAGTGTTAATCACGGAGATCCTATATTATGGACGAGTAAAGAGAATTTGCCAGGTAACGAGATGAAACCAGATATGGGGATATCGACGATCGAATCTCGGGCAAATTAAATATCGGTGAGACAAAGGGAATCGTATATGAGATTAAGAATCTCCGGCATCGTGGTTCAATCGATAAAGAACTTCATTGAATATGTAGGAGTCAATATGGGCATCCCGGTCCCGCTATTGATTATTGATATGATCATGTCTGCATGTTCTCGAACCCGTAGGGTCACACACTTAACGCTCCGATGTAGCTAGGGTTTAGCGATGAGATGTTTTGATGGTATGAATGAATATTGATTCGGAGTCTCGGATAGTATCCCGGACATCACGAGGAGTTCCGGAGTGGTCCGGAGAATAAGATTCATATAAGGAAAGTGGTTTCCGGAGGTATCGGAAAAGTTCCGGGATTTTCTGGAAGGGTTCTAGAATATTCTAGAAGGTTCTAGAGGAGTCTAGAAGTGGGGCCCATAGGAGTATGGGGCCCACGTGGCATGAAGGGGTGGTGGACTGGCCTAAAGGGCCAGCCGCACCACTTGCCCCAAAGGGGCCCATGCGGGCTGAAAGGCCCAAGTGGGGGGCGGCCAAAACCCTAGGGGGCTGGCTTGGGGGCCAAGCCTCCCCAGCCGCCGGCCCTAAGAGGGCAAGGGGCGCAGCCCCCTGGCCACCTATATAAGGAGGGGCTGGGGGAGGGCTGCCGCACCCCTGGAGCTCCCTCCTGCCCTAGCCGCCGCACCCCTCCCCTGCCGCACCACCTCCCCTTGGCGCCACCCCTCCCCGTAGGGCTGCCGCCATCTACTCCACCATAGATGCTGCACCACCCCTAGCCGTAGGGCTGCTGCACCATGCCCTCCTCTCCCTCTCCTCTTGCTTGGCTTGGCGAAGCCCTGCTCGTGGAGACTACACCATCAACGCCACCACAACCGTCGTGGTGCCGAGATCCATCTAGCCATCTCCACCTTGCTTGCGGGATCAAGAAGGCAGAGATCTACATCGAGCCGTACGTGTGGATACCGCGGAGGTGCTACCCCTTTGTGGCACTTCGTCGGATTGGACTTCGAGGAAATACATCTCCTCGCGACTAGATGAGTCTAGTTGCGGGGATCGACTAGCCAACCCCTGCACCGACAAAACGCGTTTGTTGATCTTCAAGGGTAAGAGATTGGATCTCATCTTCGCTACCTCCATCTAGTAGATCTAGATCCTTGGGGTTTATTCCGCTTGTTGTGTAGGAAAATTTTTGTTTTCTATGCTGCGACCCCATCAAAAGCATCCACTAGCATCAGAGAGCATGCAAGATCATAGATAAAACATAACACATAGATGAACAAAAGTAATGATTTCCACAATTCATGGAATCCACGCAAACACATCATGCAGCAGTTACAGATAGTATGATCTTGATCATGATAGGCAGCTCACAAGATCTAAGCAATGGAGTACAAGAAGAAGAGACAACCATCTAGCTATTGCCATGGACCCGTAGTCCCGTTGTTTACTACTTACGCATCACTCCGGAGGCAGACATGGTGTTGTAGATGCCTCCGGTGACGATCTCCCCCTCCGAAAGGGTGCCGGGAAGAGCTTCAGAACCCTCCCGATCTAGGGCTGGCGACAGCGACGGCTTCGGATGTTTTCGGGTATCGAGGGTTTCTGCATCGAAGACAATTTATAGGCAAAAGGGCGACTCGAGGAGGCAACGGAGTCGCCCAGGTGGGACCCCGGTGCAACCAAGGGTTGGGCCGCACCTGGGTGGCGTATGGGGGCTGTGGGGCCCCCGCAGCTCCCCTCATGGCTCCGTCTTTGTTCCTTTGTGAAAATAATTCACGTAAATTTTCAGATGATTCCGAGAAACTTCCCCGAACAACTTTTATGAAACAAAAAGACAGCAGAAAACAGGAACTGGCACTGGGCATCTTGTTAATAGGTTAGTTCCATAAATCATGCCAAAATGATATAAAAACATTATAAAAACATGTGGAACTGATATATAATCAAGCATGGAACATCAAAAATTATAGATACGTCTGGGACGTATCACGCATCACAGTAAAAAGTAAAAATAATCAATGCACATATATACCTTCAGATAGCTTAGGATATATACATACGCACTAGGTATCCCTAGGTTTTTATTTTATAAAAAATAACAAAATAATTCGAATAGATGTAAATATATCAAAATACCTCTCTGATATGTGAAACATTTCTGAAATCATTTAGACATCATAGATACTTACACAAGAGGGGGTGGAAATATTTGATTCAGATGCAAGTATTGTACTCAAGAATACAAGTGGATCTAAGAGAGAGTTTAATAGTGGCGAAGCTTGGGAGGGGGGCATTGGCCCCCCTATATTGCAATAAGATTTATCACTAGAGTTTAACCACATGTAGGCCAGGGGTATGCGGCCGGAGCAGTTGACTGACGTGGATGGTCGTGTGGGGATGAGATGACACTGGCAGGTGGGTCACAGATGGATCGAAGCTGTTCATTGGCTGGAGAAGGTGGTACATATGTGGTCTTCGATTTACGTGGCGTCATATATTTGCAACAACTCGAGTCCATTCATCGGAGTCGGAGCGGATACTCTTGTTGCTATCCATGACAAGAATGAATGATGCGCAATTGTGCACCCAAGTAATTATGATTTTGATGATTTTCAACCATCATATAAACACATGAGTTTGGCGATGTCGGAGGTGGGTAGAGTCTGGGGATCTAGATGGATATCCGTTTGGGTGGGTCAGTTGCTGACCTGTGGGCCAGGGGCAGTTGACTGACATGGATGGTCGCGTGAGGATGATCTGACACTGGCAGGTGGGCCACACTTGGGTCGGAGAAGGTGATTGGCTGTAGAAGGTGGTAGAGACGTGGTCTTCGATTCACGTGGCTTTTTTAGGCTTAGGTGGCTTTAATTCTTTCGAACAACTTGAGTTCATGTTTTCCTTTTATCATAGATACATACACAGGAGGGGATGGAAATATTTGTTCAGATGCAAGTATTGTACTCAAGAATATAAATGGATTTAAGAGAGAGTTTAATAGTGGCGAAGCTTGGGAGGGGGCATTGGCCCCCCACATAACAAGGTCTTGCATCAAAAGGAGCGGACACTGGACACAGACGATGCTTGAGGCCCTAAGTTGAGGGAGGAACTTGGTCGTAGGGAACAGGGCATCCCACTCTGAATTGCAGAAGGAGTGGTCTAGTCTCACAAGCGTAGGATTGTTTTGCTCGTTGCTCCAAGTAAAACAATGCCCTACAAGCTTGATTTCACGAAGCATGCTAGCGTCAAGGGCAGATGCATCGCACGTGTGTTACCAAAAACGGAGAGTGATCACGCGTTCGTTCATGGAGTTGAGAGTGCGAAGGAGGAGAGGAGGATTCGAGAGACCTTGGTGGTTTGGTTTGGTGAAGTGCGAGCAGAATTAGAAATTCTTCGCCATCATCTCCTCAGTCCTCCCTCCCCGCCGCTCGCACCTGCCCCTGCTCTCTTCTCCAGGCTCCATTACACTGCATAAATACCACGCATTCCGCCGGCTCGATCATCGCTTCGCCTCCCCTGCTTTCCCCGCCGCGAGCCGAGCACCATGGCCGTCTGTAATGTCCCAGCATTTAGCAACCAACGAAGGGTAGAAGTAGGAATTTGTGCATCTGCATGCATGCATCTGAAAACCCGAATAATTTTTTCGCAAAATAAAACCCTGGAGTGATCGGAGTTCATTCACCTTAATGAATTAGGGTTTAGCTTGTTTTAGGTGAATGCTATAAACTTCGACATGACCTCTAGGGCTCTGTTCGGAACAGAGGAATATAAAACAAAGGGATAGGAAAAATTGTAGGAACTAGGTGGAGCGTAAAGTGAAAATGTCATGGTATTGTCGAATCTGGCTGGGACAGGGGTGCCATCCGGCTAGGTAGAGAGGTGGGTGTAGGAGATGTAGGTAATTCCGATGACAGGATGATCACGAGTTTACCCAGCTTCGGATCTCGCAACGGTGGCGAAACCCTACGTGCTGCTATAATTCACTATAAGGCAATATGAGCCGATTACAATGAAAGTTAGAGCATGCCCTGAGGCATCCCTTAGGCCGTCTTATAAAGGCATCCGGTCCTAGGGCTTACAGGAAGCAACCTAACCGACTAAGTTACAGAGTTCTACTCTAATCCGGCTTGGGCCTTGCCTTGGGAGCTAAGTCAACTACAATACAGGCCACCTTCTGGAACCTTCCCTTAGCCGGATGGGCCTCCTGCGCTTCATCGTACTGGGCCGCCCGATAAGCCGGATTCGGCTTACCATCACTATGGGCCACCCTGGTACGCTGGCTTTCAGTCACTTCCGTGATGGTATCTGTTCGGCATATCCCCAACAGTAGCCCCCGTAAAGCTTCAAGTTCTTCAGCGGTCGGCTTTCTTCTCCTGGCAATAAATTGTCCGGCAAACTCTTCATCCGTTGTAAAAACTTGGAGCATTCCCAGAATCTTTTAATCTTCAAGACATGCCGAATAACTTTGTCGATCCTTGTATGCCGGCTTCTCATGTCGGAAAAACACTTGAGTGTCTATTGACACGCATCCGACGATTTGACAGGTCCGTCAGACTCGACAGAACGAGTTGAATGGCATCTTTGAATGCGGGGGCTAGTTTGCGTTTTCCCGCGTAAGAAACGAAGCGTCGGAGAGAAGGATCTCCCCATAACAGCACGATCTCGTGACGCGTGGCGGAAATTGCGCTCCGTGGCCGTTGCACAAATCTCGGCGCTCCGCTATAAAAGCGGATCTCCTCGCCTTCGCCAAGGCCACGCTTCCATTCGCCTGCAACCCTAGCTATCTTCGCCTCCAGATCTCATCCCTCGAGCTCGAGTTCTTCCTCTTCTGCTTCACCGAGCTCCATGGCCTCCAGCGCTCCAGGATCTCGTATTCCGCTCGACTCTGTGCCGCTGATGGGAACCGCAGCATCCTCTGCCGCCGCCGCTGGTACGGCCTCCTCCACCGCTGCTCTGGTCTCTTCTTCCACTGCACCGATCTCCTCCACTGCCGCGGTTTCGAGTCGCGACGAACTCGCCTTTGCTCAAGCTGCAGCAGAAGCCGCGGCTACCGCTGCATCGGCTTCTGCGGCCGTCGTCGACGCGGCCGATGAGGCCAAGGCCACTAAAGAAGAAGAAGCCGGCGACAATGAAGTCGCCGCCAGCAACCCCACCCACAACTGGGTTTGCTCAGGAGTGGAGGAAGGCGAACTGGGAGGAATGGCGGCAGACGGTGTCATTCCTCCGTCCTCTGAGACTGCGCCGACTTGGCGATCCGCCTTCGGCGACCCGTCCCCGACACCCATTAAAGACGAATGGGTATTGCTTTCTTCTCACGTTGCCCGGGGATTTTCTTTGCCGCCTTCGGCTTTCCTGATAGAGATCTTAGACCACTAAGGGCTCCAGCTCCACAAAATCACCCCCAATAGCCTCCTATACATCTCTGGCTTCGTAGCACTGTTCGAAGGATACTTAGGATTAGCTCCTAGGTTAGACTTCTTCCAACACTGCTTCAGAGTCAAGAGCCAGACTGTCAACAAGGAGCTGCTGGTTGTTGGCTCTATCAGCTTCAACATGCGCCGAGACATAGATTGGTACCCTCAGGTGCCGACGTTGATTCGTTTAAAGGGTGGGCGTCCACCTTCTTCTACTGCAAGGATGTGGCGCTGATGTCTACTACACGCTTCTATTCTTATAGACTTGTTGGGCCTCGAAGCGCAGAGGTTTGTAGGACAGCGGCAATTTTCCCTTAAGTGAGTAACCCAAGGTTTATCGAACTCAGGGAGGTAGAGGTCAAAGATATCCCTCTCGAGCAACCCTGCAATTAAGATACAAGAAGTCTCTTGTGTCCCCAACACACCTAATACAATTGTCAGTTGTATAGGTGCACTAGTTCGGCGAAGAGATGGTAAAATGCAAGTGATATGGATGGTAAAAGGTGATTTTGTAATTCTGTAATAAAAATGGCAGCAAGCAAATAAGTGACAAAAGTGACTAAAAACGGTGTATCAATGCTTGGAAACAAGGCCTAGGATTCATACTTTCACTAGTGACTACTCTCAACATCATTAACATAATTAAACACATGACAGTTCCCACAAAAATACATGCATGGTAGACGTTACTCGGAGATCATTCTTTTGTGGATCAAATAGGATGAGAATTGCGTAGGGCTACGAAAAACACACCTTACAGTTCGTATTCCACATCTATGGACACTTCATGCTGTCACTATCTGCATCCAAAGATAGTACTAACAAACACCACAACCTATTTCCTGAATAGCCTCTTTCTCCAATAACACAAGCATCAAGAAACCTCATGATCTATTCAATCCAACAATAATAAAGAACAAACTCATGATGAAGATCCCTCTAATCTTGTTGCATAGAGTCACACACGGCACCCACACTGTCACCGAGGTACCATGATCACAACGGTAACTCTGCAAATTGTACTAGATAACACCACTTGAGCAACATCATATTCATTACACATAGGGAAACATCATGTATTCAACTATACTAACAAAGCTCATGATTGATGTCTACTACACGCTTCTATTCTTGTAGACTTGTTGGGCCTCCAAGCGCAGAGGTTTGTAGGACAGCGGCCATTTTCCCTTAAGTGAGTAACCCAAGGTTTATCGAATCCACAGGAGGTAGAGGTCAAAGATATCCCTCTCAAGCAACCCTGCAATTAAGATACAAGAAGTCTCTTGTGTCCCCAACACACCTAATACAATTGTCAGTTGTACAGGTGCACTAGTTTGGCGAAGAGATATTAAAATATGGTTAATATGGATGGTAAAACAAGGTTTTGCAATTCTGTAATAAAAATGGCAGCAAGCAAACAAGTGACAAAAGTGACTAAAAATGGTGTATCAATGCTTGGAAACAAGGCCTAGGCTTCATACTTTCACTAGTGACTACTCTCAACATCATTAACATAATTAAACACATGACAGTTCCCATAAAAATACATGCATGGTAGACGTTACTCGGAGATCATTCTTTTGTGGATCGAATAGGATGAGAATTGCATAGGGCTACGAAAAGCACACCTTACAGCTCGTATTCCATATCTATGGACACTTCATGCTGTCACTATCCGCATCCAAAGATAGTACTAACAAACACCACAACCTATTTCTTGAATAGTCTCTTTCTTCAATAATACAAGCATCAAGAAACCTCATGATCTATTCAATCCAACAATAATAAAGAACAAACCTATGATGAAGATCATTCCAATCTATTATCCATAGAGTCACACACGGAACCCACACTGTCACCAAGATACCGTGATCACAACGGTGACTCCGGAAATTGTACTAAATAACACCACTTGAACAATATCATATCCATTACACATAGGGAAACAGCATGTATTCAACTATACTAACAAAGCTCATGATCACAACGAAGATCACATCATGGGAGAGAGAGATAACCACATAGCTACTTGTATAAGCCTCAGCCCCGGTGAGGGACTACTCCCTCCTCATCGCGGGAAGCAGTGGTGTTGATGGAGATGGTTCCGGCGGTCGATCCCCGTCCCGGCAAGGTGCCGGAACAGGACCTTCTGAACCCCCGAAACTTGTCGGCGATGGCGGCGGAGCTCTGTTGCGTATTTGGGAAAATCCTTCAGGGGTTAGGGTTTTTCCGTCGGGAGCAATTTATAGGCCAAAGGGCGTCGTGAGGGGGTGCCCGAGGGGCAGGGGTGGCCCCCGGCCGCGGCCCACCTGTCACCCGTGGGTGGGACGCGCCCCAGGGCTTTGGGTCCCTCCCGGGGTCACTCTTCTGGCCCCGGTCCTTATTTCTCCAATAAAAAATCGTCGTAAATTTTCGTCCAATTCCGAGAATATTTCCAGAAGTAACTTTCTGCAACAAAATCAGCACAAAAACAGGGAACTGGCACTGGGCATCTTGTCAATAGGTTAGTCCGACAAAATGCATAAAAACGATGTAATATGATAGTAAAAACATGTGACAACATCACAAAACTAGCATGGATCACTCAAAAATTATAGATACGTTTGACACGTATCAGCATCCCCAAGCTTAACTCCTGCTCGTCCTCGAGTAGGTAAGTGATAACAAAATAATTTTTGATGAGACATGCAACCAACATAATCTTGATCAAGATAGTAATGCAAATCATATGATGTGAATAAGGTGATCCAAAACAATTGCCTATAGTTGACATTAAGCAAACAATGATTAACAAACGCTAGCTAACAAATGCTAGAAACTTTTCATGAATAAGTGCGTTGGAGACATGGAACCATACATAAGGTTTAGAAAGAAGAATTGTAAATTATGTCTCCAATGTAAAGTATCAATCATTCTTCAAAGCATCTAATTAGTCATTCATGAAAATAGCCAAGCTCAAGTCAAGTGTCCTAATCCATCTACTTCACAAATCAACTGTTTCGAAGTCTACTCAACTAGTGCAAGTAAGAAGTGGCTTTGGCACCATGATGTTATGGCAAAGAGAACAATAATGGAGGTTTGGAAGGCCAAAAAGAAAGGCTCAAACAGTGGAGAGGGTAACCACAAGACAGAAGGAAGTCTTGTAGTTGACACTGTATGATGAGTAGTGATTGCCAAGCAACGGATGCACATAGAGCTATAAGTGTATGAAAGCTCTCCAATGGAACTAGTGGGGGTGCATCCAAATTTCTTGATCATGAAGACCTAGAGCTCACTTGAGGAGGCTCATCCTTGGAATATACAAGCCAAGTTCTATAACGTTAATTCCCCACATAGTTATACAAACGAAACATGAAAACTCTCTATAATGAAGTGTAGGTGCTAACTAGCACAAGTGTGGAATAAAGGATAGTAGTGCTTCCCCCTCTCTCTTTTATATTTCTCTTTTTTTTTTACAATTGTGGCCTCCGTGGCTCTTTAAAATTTTCTCTCATTGGTCTCTTTTGGACTCTTTTATGTGGCCACTTTGGACTCTTTTCAATATGCTCACAGGTAGGGGCAACACTCTATTTTTACAAGATGATCATCACACTTTTGGTACTCATAACACATAATGTATAAAAGAAAGTATGCATGATTGAGCGTAGTGTGGAAAAAATGTAGAACATGTGGCAGGCCACGCAGCACACTAACTCAATGATCAAGCAAACTATATGGTAATGAAGAATGACATCAAGTCATGTAATGTAATGATGGATGTTGCATGGCAATGTATCTCGGAACGGCTATGGAAATGTCGTGATAGGTAGGTATGGTGGCTGTTTTGAGGGAGATAGTTGGCTTATGTGTAGGAGAACAGGATGAAGTTCTCCCACGGAGTTGGATGTACTCGCGACGTATGCACCAATCTCAATGTGAGAGAGGGCATTGCGCAGCACCAAAGAGGCTAGCAAAATATGGAAGTGGAAGTGCCAAAAACCAAAACTCAACAATGCATTTCGTATATTGCAAACAACTAGCAATTTCAATGTTCCACAAATGGTTAGAGACACCCCGAGAGGGATCGTGGCGGTGACACAAGTGCCCCGTTGGCTTCCCCGACTGTTGCAGTAACTACCCACTAGGAACTTATTTTCAACTTAGTAGAATTCATGACACATTAGCATTGTTGACTTAGGTTGTTTAGTTCAGAGAAGTACGGCTCCACACTTTACTAACACATCTCCACTAATCAGTTCTAACACCATTAACCAACAAATTTTAACCATTAGTTATTTTAATGCCTCAAAACAATTGAAGAGTATCAAATTATCCACATAGTGATCTACAAGACTATGCAGCTTTTTCTATTTCATACCACTACCACATGCATAGCATTTTACCGTTCTAACAAATTAACAAGCAACCATAGCAACTCTCTAACAAATATAAGTGAAGAACAAGAGAGTTTAACATCAACAACTAGCAGCTCGAAACAAGATCAAAGCTAAAAGCGAGAGCTTACTAGCAAACAAATAGTAGCTAAGAATACTTAACAAGATATAAGTGAAGCAAAGGAGTATTCAAACGAAAAAGCGGAGCGTGTCTCTCTCCCACACAAACAAAGCAAGGATCGAACAAGCATATGACTAGCAAAATAACAAACAAAACTGAAAGTAAAAAGACGCTCCAAGCATAGCACATAATATGTAAAGTGATAAAAACTTAGTTCAACGAAGACGACCTCATGATAGTCGATGAAGAAGAGGGGATGCCTTGGGCATCCCCAAGCTTTGACGCTTGATGGTTCTTGATATTCAGAGGGGGTGCCATGGGGGCATCCCCAAGCTTGAGCTCTGATCCATCTTCAATTTCTCCATTGTCCTCTCCTTTGGAACTTAAAAACTCCCTTCACACAAAACTTCTCATAAACTGATTAGAGGGTTAGTGCTCATAAATTAAAAATTCACATGTGTTCAACTCAAGACAAATTGCAAACAACTTTATTAGGCATTATCTACTGTTTACTAAGCCTCAATATGGCACTCCACCCCTAGAGTATCACATCTGACGATAGTAAAGAGACGAATACAAAATAAAAGCAGAATCTGTCAAAATCTGAATAGTTTGTAAAGATCGAATTTTTAGAGGCACTTCTGTAGCTCAAATCAGAAAAGTGAAAACTCACGAAAGATATATAAAAATATCAGGGTTGCTATATAAAAATATCAGAAAAATATAAAATTCAGAGAATTTTTGGATTTTCAAACAGTGAAGGACAGAAATCTGTTTCTGGACAGCAAAACAATACCTCGCACTTTCAATGCATTAGAGGCTAAACTTGGCACAAAAACCAAAAGAAAAAGATACAATGAAGTTGCTACAGAGGCAACAACTTCAAGACTCAAGAAAAGCAAAAAGCAAACTGAAAGTAAAAGATGGGTTGTCTCCCAACAAGCGCTTTTCTTTTAAGCCTTTTAGCTAGGCATGATAATTTTTTAATGATGCTCTCATAAGAATAAGAGTTGAAACATAAAAGAGAGAATCAAGAAGCAATATCTAACACATTTAAGTCTAACCCACTTCCTATGCATTGGAATCTTATAAGAAAATTGGAGCATAAAGCTACTAGCATAGGAAGGTAAAGCAAATGCAACATTAAAACCTTCAACATAAATATGGGAAACTTCATAAGATGAAAATTTATATAACCATGTTTCCCTCTCTCATAATAACTTTCAGTAGAATCATAAGAAAACTCAATAACATAAACATCACATAAAGCATTTTTCTCATGATTCATATGCATAAAAGTATTATTATTACTCTCCACATAAGTAAAATCTTTCTCATTAGTAATAGTGGGAGTATCATAGCCATCATTGTAATCATCATAAATAGGAGGCATATAATAATCATAATAAACTTTTTCCTCAATAGTAGGTGGACTGAAAAGATCACATTCATCATTATAATCATCATATATTGGAGGCAAAGTATCATCAAAGCAAATTTTCTCCTCAAAGCTTGGGGGACTAAAAAGATCATATTCATCAAAACCGGCATCCCCAAGCTTGCAGTTTTCCATAGCATTAGCAACAATGGCATTCAAAGAAATCATACTAATAACATTGCTACTAGCATGATTATTGTGCAAATAAAGTTCCATAGGTTTTTTAATTTCTCTTCAAAAGCATCATGACCAATTTCAAGATAAATTTTATAAAGCTCTCTATTTTTTTTGTTGTTTTCCATTAAGCCTAACTAGTGAAATAAAAACAAGAAACAAAAAGATTTAATTGCAAGATCTAAAGAAGATACCTTCAAGCACTCACCTCCCCGGCAACGGCGCCAGAAAAGAGCTTCGTTGCCGGAGTGTGAGTGCCGCTTACCTTACCTCCCCGGCAACGGCGCCAGAAAAGAGCTTGATGTCTAATACACGCTTCTATTATTGTAGACTTGTTGGGCCTCCAAGCGCAGAGGTTTGTAGGACAGCGGCAATTTTCCCTTAAGTGAGTAACCCAAGGTTTATCGAACTCAGTGAGGTAGAGGTCAAAGATATCCCTCTCGAGCAACCCTGCAATTAAGATACAAGAAGTCTCTTGTGTCCCCAACACACCTAATACAATTTTCAGTTGTATAGGTGCACTAGTTCGGCGAAGAGATGGTAAAATGCAAGTGATATGGATGGTAAAAGGTGATTTTGTAATTCTGTAATAAAAATGGCAGCAAGCAAACAAGTGACAAAAGTGACTAAAAACGGTGTATCAATGCTTGGAAACAAGGCCTAGGCTTCATACTTTCACTAGTGACTACTCTCAACATCATTAACATAATTAAACACATGATAGTTCCCACAAAAACGCATGCATGGTACAAGTTACTCGAAGATCATTCTTTTGTGGATCAAATAGGATGAGAATTGCGTAGGGCTACGAAAAGCACACCTTAAAGTTCGTATTCCACATCTATGGACACTTCATTCTGTCACTATCCGCATCCAAAGATAGTACTAACAAACACCACAACCTATTTCTTGAATAGTCTCTTTCTTCAATAACACAAGCATCAAGAAACCTCATGATCTATTCAATCCAACAATAATAAAGAACAAACTCATGATGAAGATCCCTCTAATCTTATTGCATAGAGTCACACACGGTACCCACACTGTCACCAAGGTACCATGATCACAACGGTGACTCTGCAAATTGTACTAGATAACACCACTTGAGCAACATCATATCCATTACACATAAGGAAACATCATGTATTCAACTATACTAACAAAGCTCATGATCACAACAAAGATCACATCATGGGAGAGAGAGATACCCACATAGCTACTTGTACAAGCCTCAACCCCGGTGGAGACTACTCACACATGGCCATGGTGAGTAGGAGCTTGATGGAGAGGTGCAGTCCGGAGGAGACGGCGACGGCGGCGGCCCTTGGGGGCAGCAGCTGTAACGCCCCAAGATCAGTACTATGCAGATTTTAGCGTTCCAGCCAAATCCGCATAATAACGATCCTAAAGGACGCCCACCAGGCATAACGTGCACATCGCAACACACACGTTATGCGGGTGGAATTGTGATAACATTACAACAGTTCTCGATGGAACCCACAAAAGAACATATATACAACAACGACTCACCGAGTCAAGAGCAAAGATACAATACAAAGATCCAATTAACAACGGAAGCGGGTAGCATCCAACTACGGACAAGATACAAGTTGGACTAAGAGTCCTGAAGATAACGAAGGCACCCTATCCCTGCCCAGGCCAAGCCGGAGGGATTCCCAAGCTAACGTCGTCAGACTTCAAACCTGTTGGCTGCATTGGAATAGCAGCCCCGAAGGGGTCAGTACTAGTAGAAGTACTGGCAAGTAATACTCACAAGATATCAAAGCTGGAATTCCGGGGAAAGAGGGTTAGCGAGTGAGGCGGCGGCAAGCAGCACTAACAACTTATATAGAGACACGCTACAACATTTCGTCTAATAGAGAGGAGGTAAGAGAGCGCATAGGGAACCAACTATACTAACACCAAACATACCCAGCCAATTCCTTACCAGCCCGTTTATCCTACGAGCAGCAAGCCCAAAGGCACTCACACAGTTGGCAATTTTATAATTTATTATTGAAGTAGCTCTATCTTACTAATCAAATTATTAACATCAGGTGTAAGTTGTCTATGATCTTGTTAGCCAGCATCATCACCAAGTCGTCCATAACCGCGGACACGGCTTTTCGAAAAGATTTAACCCTGCAGGGGTGCACAAATGTAACCACACGCACTTCCACCCTTGTTGCCATGCAATTAGCACACTTCCGGGGTATGCTGGCAGGGTATCCGACGCTACACTTTCCTTCACTACCACACTTGTCCAGGGAACCACCTAGCTAAGTCTGACCCACCTTGAAAGTCCGACCGAAGCTCCGAGGTGGACCTACCCGATGCGAGAACGGCTTCGGGAGGGAACACTCATATGATTGCCCCTCCTTCCACATGCGGTTAACGCCCATTCCGCAACCCTACCGTAAGTAACCATCACGTATAAGTCCCGGAGGCGTCCCATCCATACCTGCAACAAAATAAAGCGCCGCGCAAATGGAAACACCCGAACTACTTGTGGCGCCCTGGACAAGGCTGCAGATCCGGTACTAGGTCGAGGGGAGTCCCATTTCCTCCCACATGTGGGTAGTGCGCTCATTCTTGGATCAGAGGACAAGAACTCGGGTCCTAGGCGACACTAGCAGAACAAATCACCATGATTGGCCTTCCACCGGTGCCTTATCTTTATTAATTATATCCCATCGCCAAACATTATAGATTATCATGTGAATTAACCCAACTATCATATTAAAGCATGACTAGAACAAGACTTGAGCAAAACAACCTAAGCATGCTCTACGACTCGCAAGGCCAACAAGATAAACAAGCAACATGGTAGTAGGATGTGGGGGTGGTGGCATATCAGGGCTGCAAGGGAAACATGCATATAGGATCGGGACACAAGCATCGCAATATAAGGCTAGCAAGGAACAAAAGATAGGAGGTGTAAGAGACAGAAAACAAGCAAAGATAGCAAGTGAGTATCACTTGCCTGCAATCCGGTAGAGGTAGCAGAACCTGTCGTTGCTCACATCAACTCAACGTCCTATTCCCGAAGAAGCAACAAACACTGGAAACATAAAAGATGTATTTTACTACTACGGCAAAAGAAGCGGCATGTTGATGACATGATGCATGACAAATTAAATGCGATCCAATTTTATTTCCTAACACATGGCAAATCATTTTAAATAGGATCGGTGCACAATATAAATGCACCGGACAAATCCCATAATTAAATTGATTTAATTTGACTAAATGGATAAAGGTGCGATGTTAATTAATTATGCATGATTTTATAAGATATCGCATATATATGGCATATAGGGGTTTAGGGTTGGGGTCACACATCGGATTCGGGGAAACTTCGGATTCGGAACCGTCGTCTTCGGGTCGGAGAGGAAGTAGTCGTCGTAGTCGAAGTAGTCGTTCATCCGGAGTCAAAGTAGTCGACGTCGAGGAAGTAGTCGTACTCGGGTCATCGTCGTTGCAGACCTTGGCGTTCCGGGCTTCGGGGTTGTCGGGGTTCCACGGCATCGGGGGGTACTCGGGCATCGGGCTTCACTGACACGCACGAAGGCGGCCGACACAACTCGGACACGAAGAACTTGGCGGGTCCCGGTCGGGGTAGATGTTGGCGGGTTCACGGAGGCGTAGCACTTGGTGGGTCTTCGGCTTCACGGAGTCATTCACGACGGGGACGGAAACCGGGAAACGCATCGGGAAAACTTTCACGACACGGCAACGGGAACACAGGCAGCAGCACGCCACGGAGAGATCGGGGACGTCCGGGGAATGAAACGGGAAACTCATCGGGAACGGGCAACAGGCGACCGCCGGGGACGGGAACAAGACACGCGGAGACGCACACGGAGATGGACACATGGACATGGCACAGGGGACGGGCAGGAGGCCGAATAGCACGGGTGCCAGGCACGCATCGGAGACGGACACGCCCCAGCGTCGGGGAGAGAAGCACGGGCAGGAGACGAGGCAGGGGAGCTGGGAGCGATGGCCATGGCACTGCGGGGATGAAGGGGGAGCGCGCGGAGGTGGGAGATGGGGAGCAGGGGCCAGCCGAGGGAGCTCGGGTCGAACAACAGCTCGTGGGCGAGGCGGCGGAGACGGGAAGCTCGGGGCAGGGGCGGCCACAGAGAGGAGCAGCAGGTCGCGGAGGGATGGGGCCGGCCGGTGCGGGAGGCGTGGCGTCGTCGGGGCGGACGGAGAGGCGCCGGCGTACGTGAGCTTGGAGGCGGGGCGGCGCGACTGGAGCCGATGCGGAGGACGGCGCCGACGGTGGAGGAAGCCGGGAAGAGGCGAGCTGGAAGGGAGAAGGAGGGCCGCCCGGATGCGGGCACAGCGGAGAGGATGAACGGGCCGCGCGGAAGAGGATGCGAGTGGATGGGGAGAGGGTGGCCGAAGCAAGGGAAGGTGGGAGGCGACGGTGGTGGAGGTGTGCTGCGGCAGAACACGCGCGGGTGCGGGGTGGAGGTCGAGCACGGGAGGATGGGGAAGAAGAAAAGTAAAGGAAGGAAGAGAAGATAAGGGATAAGGTGGAGGGAGCTGAAAAGAAAAGAAAAGGGTATTTTTGCGAGGTGGAAGGACCTCTTCGCGAAAAACAGAAAACGGAGGAGGGTGGCTGCAAGAGACAGGGGGTAGGAATAGAAAAAGGTAGGGGAAACCCTAGGGTTTGGAGGATAGGTGGGCTTGGGCCAGCTTTGGGCTACTCTCTCGCAATTCTCAAATTTATTTTTCTTTTGCAAAAAAAATTTGGAATTTTTTTTGAACACGGAGACAACTGTCTCGATAAAATCTTTTCCGACAATTTTAGAAAAATAAAATAGGGTTTAATAAAATAGTTTTTGCGGACAAAAACATGCGATGCGATGCGATGATGCTGATGTCATGATGATGCAAAAAGAAAAACAAGCAAAATCTAATTTGGGGAAAACCCCGGGCATTACAGCAGCCCGGCGGCGGTAGCAACCCGTGGCGGCGGCAGCCCTTGGTGGTGGCTGCAGCAGCCCGGCGGCAGTGATGGCCGGCGGCGGCGGCAGCCCTTGGCCCCCCCTTCTTCCTCGGAGATGGTGCTGGTGTGGAGGAGGTTCTTCTATCCTAGGCGGCTGCCTAGGAGGAGAAAAATTCGTGGGGGCTTGATGACCTAGGTTTACTCTCCTTATATACTTCCCCGAATTTCCGTCATCAGATTTTTGGGCTTCAGTAAAACGGGGATATCTCGGCCGTACGGACTCGGATTGGGCTGTTCTTGGGCTTAAACGAAAGCTACGGAAATTTCCCACAACTTTGTGCTTGTGCCTTGTTTTCCATTTGACGTTGTTTTCAGTGCTAAAACTGACAATCTCTGAAATCTTACGGATTGACAGATTTCAGGAAAGTCCAATTCGACTCCAACAAGGTTTCCTTTTGCGTTTTTGCCAATTTCCAAGCGATTCCTACACATCAAAGTGTAAAACAAGAACATTGTGCACTTTTGCAACTATTAATAGGTTAGCCCAAATAAATCATAAAATTGATATAAAAACAAGTGGCAATGATGTAAAACATGCATGGAACAATAAAAAATTATCGATACGTTTGACACGTATCAGGCGCCTCCAAACAGACTGCAGGGGCTCGCCGCCTTTGAGGACAGAGCCGGCACGCCCCTTCCTTCATGGAAGAAGAAACCGGCAGCAAAGATACCGGCTGACCTTGCCGCCATTAAGGCAAGGATTATGGAGTTAACCTCCGGCTCTCCTCCCTTGACTGGGGATGACACAATCATTTGTTGGATGAAGAGACGAATCCAGCCCCTCCAACATCGTGTTCGCCTCTTATTCGAGTACACGGATGACAAGTCTGATCCAATGCGGACCAGCAAAGACGACTTGTTGGAAGACCTCTTTGAGGCGCACTTCAACAAGTTGATCAAATCCTGGCCTAACGAAGGCCGGCAATATGAAGAATCACGGCCAATGTACACGGCCACCAACCCTCCCCCAAAGGTACTTTTGTATTAAAACGAATCAAAGTTCAATTCTTTGGGCTTTCGGCTTTATTTTGACAGACTAACGTGTATTATATGCCAGATTCCCGGAGTCTCCACCGCTCGTCCCGCTCCTACGCCGTCATCTAGCAAGGCGGCTAAGCGGCCCATCTTCTTTTCTTCGGCGTCTGCAGAAAGCCGGAAGAGGAAGAGCCAATCACTCACGATTGGCGCCAAGTCGTCCGAAGATGATGACACCCTTGCTGGGCTTAATATTCCCAGCAAGAAGTAAGTCGGCCAAACATTTCTCTTCTTTGCTTGCAGTCTTGCCGGATTTTCCATTCTTACTCCTTTGAATTTGCAGGCTGAAGAAAGGCGCACCTTTGAAACAAAATGTGTTGGCCGTGCGGAAGAAATCCTCTCCCGCTGTTCCTCCCCCAACTCCTTTGGCATCTAAGCCAACACCAGTGGAGGAACACTCCACACACACCGTGCCGAGAGGTCTGTCTCTCGGCAGAGCCGGAATTACATCTCCTGACAAGTGGACGGAGATGACAGGAAAGGTGACAGATCCTTGCTCTCCACCTAGGGCTGAAGCTTCGGCTAATGATGCCCCAAACTTCCCTTCGATAAAGGCAGAGGCCTTTGATGAAGAGGGTCGCATTAAGCCAGAGTTTATGAGCCGGTTTATGCGAGCTCCACGCCTACCCCGGAAGAAGGGAACGGCTCTTCGGGATGATGAGCCGGGTGAAAATCCGGCCTATGACACATTTGATGTCATAGACATCCTCGAAGATCAGCAAAATTACTTTGCTGAAAGCTTTGAAGCCGGCATGACCCTTCTCCGCGAGCACTACCAGGTAATTATCTTCTCCCAGTAGCCCCCGAGCACTATGCCGGGTTTCGTTCTCTGACAAGCCGACATAGTGGTCCAAGTTACCGCGTATGCAGATTTTTAGCCCCCAAGCGATGAGACATCATCTTGTAGCCAACTTTAGTCTTCAATTTAGCTTTAGCCTTTTTGCACCTCCTTACGCAGATCCATTGCCGAATTGGTGCTGAAACCATCAATTTTTTGGGTGTGCGAAACCAGGAGGTTCACCGAGGGAAGACCGAGCTGGCCACCAAGGTATGAATGTCGAACCTTTAGTCCTTTGTATCTGGCTTTTTTCTATACTGCTGACATTTTGTCTGCGATGAGAACATTGAACTTAATAAGCTAAACCAATCAATGTTGGCGGAACTCAAGACGGCTAGGGAGAGCCTAGCCAAAGCCGAGCAAGCCTTGGAGAGGGAGAAAAACAAAGCATAATGATGCTCTCCGTGCAGTCCAGGACCGGCTCGACAAACAACTTGACGAGTCGGTGGCTATCGATGACCAGCTTCTGAGTAAGTTTTATTAAAGACTTTGTACTCATTGGTTTTGCCATAGCCATTCGAGTTTATAACTGATCTTCGCTTTTGCCAGCTCCGGTGGGTTACGACCATGAGCTAACAGTGGATAACTGGCTTGACCGGATTTTGGAGGTGGGGGAACTCCTCCCAAGGATTCTTTCTTCAGGCAGGAAACTTCTCGAGAAGTTCTTTCCCGGCAACCCGAGCCACTAGCTGACCTCGCAAGCCTGCCGGCTGAATTGGATGAAGCAACGTCGTCCTTTGATGAACATCTTCGATCCAGCACTCGGGGAGGTGCGAAGACAGCACTGGCTTGATGATGGCACACTATCCGAAGGCGGAAGCTTGGCGTGTCGCAGCCGGCTTTCCTCTTGAGAAAGAGGACGGCACTCCTTTGGAGGAGAAGGACCGAAAGGCGATTCTGCACTCTGTCTCCGGGTATGCCAGCAAGGTCGCGAAGATGGTCTCCCTCACCACCATCTTCAAGGAAGTGTCGTGCCCGCCGACTCCCGTCCAGTCTGATGACGAAGGCGAAGAAGCGGAGAAAACCGCATGAGCCAAAATTGCTCTTTGAGCCGGCTATTTCCTGAAAGATGTAATATATGATGTTAAGTCGTCCAAACAATATGTGTTTCTGTTTGTAAAACAACTAATTCTTTTGCTGTATATTAAGTCATTTTTTCATATGCAAATTTGCAATTTTTATGCCATCAGTTTTTCTGGCCTTGACACCTTAGCCTTTAAGCGCCGGCAAACCTATTGCGGAACAACTTGCTGAGCAACAGGGTACTTAGGACCAATCTGTTTAGACCCAGAACAAGTGCCGCCTTTCGGTGCCGAAACGCTCTGAAGCAACCCGGCGCAAAAAGCTATCAGAAGAACATTATTTTGGCAAAAAAGTTGTTTTTCATCACCTTAAGGCGGATTAAACATGAAAGATATAGTTTACCAACGAGCAACACAGGTAATTTCGGGTAAACAGTATATAACAATAAGATCATTGGGAAATAAAAAATGGTACAGATTCTCGAATTGCACATGAGAGGAACCAATTTTTATTTCATGATCACATTGACATGGTTACAATAGAATTTGCTAAGTGTAAAAGGGATGTAGCTGAGTGATATTCCACGGACGTTTCGTCTCATCTAAGTCGTCATCTACATGCCTTTTCCTCTTGCGACCTTTCTTCCTGGGATCTTTCTTTGAATCCCTTAAGTCGAGGAGATAATATGACCCGTTTTCAGTGCTTTGCTGATAACAAAAGGTCCTTGCCAAGACGGGGATAACTTGTGCTGGATGTCAAAAGCTGCTAACTCGATGCCCCATTTGGTGACTCGGCCCGTTGCGTCGGCATTGTTGATGATATCCTTTAATGGAGCCTTGCTGACCACCGTGATTGTGTGATCGTGAAAATAATGCCGCAGCTTCCTGGCGGCAAAGAACATTCTATAAGCTAACTTCTAGTAGTGAGGGTAGCATTGCTTTGAATCTGAAAACACCTCGCTAATGAAATAGACGGGGAGTTGATCCGGCCATTGCTTTCCTTTTTCCAGGCGCTCAACTACAATGACGATACTTATTACGAAATTGGTGGCCGACATGTAGAGCAAGAGCGGTTCCCTCTCCCTTGGAGCCTCCATGATTGGGGCATGTGTCAATGTATAATTCAGCTAAGCCAAAGCTGCCTCTGCCTCCTCTGTTCAGACAAAATTGTCCGACTTTTTGAGAAGCTTGTATAGGGGCAGTGCTTTGTCACCAAGCCGGCTAATGAATTGGTTAACAGCCACGACGGAACAAGCCGTTGTATGTCCTTAAGACAAGTCAGCCTCTCTATGTTCTGAATCGCCTTTATCTTTTCCGGGTTATCCCCTTTGGGAAACGATGAAGCCCAGAAGCTTGCCTGCGGGAACTCCGAAGACGCATTTTGCCAGATTAAGCTTCATCTGGTACTCTGTTAGATTTGCAAAGGTTTTCGACATATCGGCGATGAGATAGCCTCGCTTCTTCGACATGACTGCAATGTCGTCGACATAGACGTGAACATTGCGGCCAATCTGCTTGTCTAAACAACGATGCATACACCTTTGGTAAGTAGCACCGGGTTTTTCAAGCCGAAAGGCATTGTGACATAGCAGTAATTGCCATATGGCGTGGTAAAGGACGTCTTGATTTGATCTGATTACTTCATCTTTATCTGATGGTAACCCGAATAAGCCTAACACAGCAACTCGGATCCGGCAGTTGAATCAATGACCTGATCGATACGCGGTAAAGCGAACGGATCTTTAGGACATGCTTTATTTAAGCCAGTGAAATCAATGCACATACATAGCTCGGAGGTGTTTTTCTTTGGAACGAGGACGGGATTTGCCAACCAATCAGTGTGGACGACTTCTCGGATGAACTTGGCGGCGGTGAGTCTTAGGATCTCCTTTCCTACCGCTTTGCTTTTCTCTGTTCCGAGCCGCCGGAGACCTTGTTTAACCGGCTTAGCATCTTTGTTGACCTTCAAGGAGTTCTCGGCAAGTTTCCTCGGGACACCTGGCATGTCGGAAGGCGACCAAGCAAAGATGTCCCGATTCTCACAGAGAAACTTGACGAGCTCGCTTTCCTATTTTTCGTCGAGGCCAGCAATAATGATGGCCTCCTTTGTTAGGTCGTCTTCTGTGAGCTTGACTTTCTTGGTGTCATCCTTTGGCTTGAAACTCGAGTTGACTTTAGAGGACGGCTTTTCTGTTGCCGGGATCTCATTAGGACCCATTGTTTTCTTGAGGTCTTCCAGGTCCTCTCTGGAGATTTCTTGTTCAGCATGGACGGCATTAGCTGCTTCGCACTCTTTTGCCTTTTTGAAGTCCCCCTGAACTGTAATGATCCCGCTGGGCCCCGGCATGTTGAGCTTGTTGTAGATGTAGCATGGCCGAGCCATAAATTTGGCAAAAGTCGGACGCCCGAAGATTGCGTGATACGCGCTTCTGAAAGGAACCACCTCAAAAGAGATGTCTTCCGTCGGGAAATTGTCTGTGCCACCAAAGGTAACTTTCAGGGTGATCTTTCCCATCGAAGAGGCTTGTCATCCCGGCACAATCCCATGAAACTTCACATTGCTGTGGCTGAGTTGTGACTCGGAGAGTCGCATCCTTTTCAATGTCACGGCGTAGAGTATATTAATGCTGCTTCCTCCATCCATGAGCACCTTTGTCAACTTGTATTTGTCGACTATAGGGCTAACGACAAGGGCGTAAGTGCGCGTGGCAGGGACTCTATCCGGGTGATCGCTGCGGTCCCAGGTAATGGGAGTGTTGGACCAATCCAAAAATTGTGGTACTGCAGGTACCGTGGCATTAAGCTCTCGCCAAGCCGCCTTTTCCTTGTGAGACGAGTCAGTCGCTAAGTTGACGATGATACTTCCAGTGTGCTTAGGGAACTTGCTGCCTTTTCCTTCTTTGGAGGCCGCATCATCAGACTCTGATGCATCATCATCCTTCTCTTTGCCATCCTTTCGAGACTTGCGCTTGTTTCTTGACTTGCCGGCTTTGGGGTCCTTGGCGATGTCCCGATTGATGTGACATTGCTGGATCGTGTGGGAACTCGTCCCGTCCGGCCTCATATGATGAACACAAAGATTATTTTTGATGTCCTCGTATTTCACCATTGCCGGTCGGGTAGGTCNTAGGTTAACGATGAGACTCTCAGTATGCTTGGGAACTTGCTGCTTTTTCCTTCCTTGGAAGCCGCGTCTTCAGAACCGGATGCAGCGTCGTCCTTCTCTTTGTCATCTTTTCGATACTTGCGCTTGTTTCTTGATTTGCCGACTTTGGGGTCTTTGGCGATGTCCCGATTAATGTGACATTGCTAGATCCTGCGAGAATTCATCTCGTCCGGCCTCAGATGATGCACACAAGGATTATGCCTGATGTCATCGTACTTCACTGTTGCCGGCCGGGTGGATTTGTTATTTGCCGGCTTTTTACCCTACCATTTTCCGCTGCTTGAGCCGCCTTTTCCAAAGGTGGCAGGAACTTCATGCGAAGGGCCGGCTTGGTCTTCAACCTTTTTCTTCCCAGTGTCGCATCGTCAGGACTCGGTTTCTTTCCTGTTGTCATCATCAGCAGCAGCGTACTTGTTTGCACAGGCCAGTAAGCCGCCCAAGTTTCCGACTCGTCACTGTAGATCATGAAGCGGAAAGTCGTCCCCTTTCTCAGAGACTGCTTGAAGGCATTAATTGCCTGTTTTTCTGAGACGCCTTCACGAGCGTTTTTTATTTTGCTCCATCGTGAAACGAATTCACGGCTTGACTCGTTCTTTTGTTGTACACACCGTTGTAAGTCGAATATAGACTTGGGGCATTTATACGTACCCTGGAAGTGTTGGATAAAGACGCGCTTCATGTCACTCCAGGTATGAACAGTCCTTTCCGGCAAACCTTCAATCCACATACATGCCGTCCCGGTTAACAACAGGGGCAAGAATCGTACTGCGGAGTCGGCATTGCCTTCATAGATGTCGCAGGCACTCACATAGTCCAAAAGCCAGGTCTCAGGATTTGCTGTGCCGCTGTACTTTTCCACCATCTTTGTTACGTTAGACAAAGTCGGCGGTAGGATTTGTTCTCTGATTGTTCTGCCAAAACACTTGGGGCTAACGTACTGGGCATCTCTAGCCGACTTCCTCTCCTCAATAAGGCTTCGAACATCTTGAACCGCAGGCGGCTTATCATTAACTGACTTTCCTCGTCCTTGATCATCCCTATGATGTCTTTGGCTCACGCGACTCGCATTACGCGGAGGGCTTGGAGATCTTTGCCGTCTTGGAGGGGGTATATATTTGGAGGGGTTGTCCCCCTTATTGCGTGGCGGAGGCGGCGGTGGAGATGGCATGTTATCTCTGTTGCCCTCCCTTCGAGGTGGATTCTCTCCTTCTCGCCTTCGATCCTGGTGAGGTGGTGCCGCCTTCTCCTTGCGAGTCCTCCTTTTGCTCCCGACTTCTGCGTCCGTCATGATCTTTGTCGGCTTCACGATGACGAGATGAACCTGTCCGGGACTCAGCACCGTTACGTGGTTGTTTGTCCTTTGGGGCCTTGTCACCGCCTTTGTTGTGGCTGCTTGAGCCAGCTGGATCATCATCTGGGTCTTGAGGTGCAGCGGCCATTGCCTTCTTTGCCGTCGAGTTGCACAGATGAGAATCGTCGAACAGCTTTCCTGACTTAACTTGTGAGTCATTTTGCTGCTGCTAAGCTACCTCCACTAGATAAGCCGAGTATTTGATGCGAGCGTCGCGATCCAATGATTTGTCGAACATGACTTCCTGGGCTGCCTCCATGTTTTTGGCTGGGGTGTTAAAGTAACACAAGTTTTTCACCGGATCACGTCGGTGGTGGTACCTTCTCCAGACTGAATGTACATGGTCGGCTTCCCACTTGCTAAGGAAATCCAGCTTCTTGTGCAGATTCTTGTCACGGGGTGGACGGAAAACATCATCGAATCCCCTTTGCCTCTGCTTCCGGATGAACTCTGTCTCCTTGTTGGTGAGATCTAGCTCGCGTTCTGCGACCTTAGCCGCCTGTTCTTCCAGTAAAGCGCGACGCTTCTCAATGTCGGCCAGCGATGCGTCGGGAAGAAGTGGAGTTAGCCATTCCTACATCTTTGCCATCCTCTCTTCGTGCTCCTTTTCTATCGCTGCTCTGAGTGTAGCATTGATGTCGTCTCCTTCAGCCGGTAAAATAATTGCTCCCTTTTTTGGAGCGATTGGGTTTCGAGGCGGAGGGATCTTCTTTTGGATTAGGGACGACATCTCCCATTAAGACCTCGACCAGACATCCTAAGCAAGACGCCACTTTCCGACTAAAATCATCGGATTCTCCTTCAGATTCAAGGTCCTGCTCCATAGGGGCAGTGTCCCCTGATCCGGCTTCTGAATCAGCCCCGGCCTGCAGAGCAGGGAGGATAGACTCAGGGTCAGTCATCGACTCAGTTGAGCCGGATTCTCCTATGATGCCATCGAAGTGGAAGTCCGGTGCCGCCTTAGTAGAACTTGCATCGTCTTCTGAATCTCTATCATCAGCGTCGAAAGCTAGATCAAGATCGACAATCTCATCTGAGTCCAGATCCGATCCGTCTTCGAAGTTGCTGGGGTGGGTGGCAGGCATGCTTGAGGTGAAGCCGAGATCGTCCAAAGCCTGGGCGGTGAAGCCGACGAAGATGTCGATGCCGCCGATGGAGACCGTGGACCAGCCAGCGGAGATGGTGCCACGACGCTTCAATGTGGAGGTGAGCGTCTTGGACCTGAAGGCCATCGTCATCCCTCCTGAACTGAAGCCGCAGCTGGTGAAGAAGCTTAACATGAAGAAGCACAAGATCGCACACAACCAAGCTATGAGCCAGCCCAAGATCACCGTGCCAATCCGGTGGGCGAAGTGCTGTGAGTACTTTGTGCAAGTTCAGTGGTTCGATGACGACCTCGTCATCTTCAAAGGCAGGGAGGGCTTCGCCAAAGACTTGAAGCTGGATGTGGGCTACCTCCTGATGTTCAAGTACGAAGATGAGGGATTCGATCTGAGGTCTTCAGGTATATCAGCTCCACCCAGCAGGTCTACTAATATGGCATCCATCCAATGCCATGATCTCCACTCTGTTATGTCCATGATGTTTCTAGGGCGGTCGTATGAACCCTTAATCTTTTGGGAAAGGGGTGTGTACCCCTGACTGTAATTAACTAATCAGGTGGCATGGGATGCACCTGATACAAACTAATCAGTAGCTGCTGTTTGTTAATTAAGTAGTTCGGTTATGTCATTATGTCTGTTTCTTTTATGTGCTTATGTGTGATTGTGTGTGCTGGTAACCTCACCAAGTTTGAAAGTGGTGCGGGCATCCCTATTCTCTGTCACATATGGAAACATTGCTGTCAACCAAACAACGTGTCTTTGCATGTGGAGAGTCTGAAATGAAAAGTGCAAGCAACCAAACGAACTACACCTATATGCCTCGCAGTGTAATGCAGCTCACGAAACGAAACGCACAACCAGACCCACAGGCTGCATTGGCCAGACCTGGCCCCGTGGGGCAGGCCCCACTACCGGAAAATCGAGATTTGCCGTGTGAACCAATCTTTGCCATGAGCAGTCCGGACTGCAGAACACGGCAAAGAAATATATGCCGTGCGAGGATACAAGGACTCACGGCAAAGAAATAAATCACGGCAAACAAAAACGACAACACACGGCAAAGAAAACCACACGGCAAAACGTGAATAATGCACACGGCAAAGTCAGCCCTCTCGGCAAAGATTCTTTACCGTGTGTCTTACCATTTGTCACGGCAAAAAATTTGACCAAAATTTGCCACCGGTCCTCAACATTTCGCGGGAAAACATTTCCCGTCGCGCGCATCGTTCCCGCGTCCTAAAAAAAATCGCGGGAACCTCTTTGCCGTGAGGGCAGCACGAGGCGCACGGCAAATAAAATCTATGCCGTGTGTTCTATCCCTCGGCTCACGGCAAAGATAATCTTTGCCGTGTGCACTTGTCCACAGCACACGGCAAACAATTAATTTTCCCCCTCTTCCATTTTCATCGTTGTTTCCGTAGACTTGTTTTGTTTCATTTCTTGTTAATGCTTATAATACACTGATTTACTTGAATCAATTATGTTTTTGATTATTTATATAACCCTCCGGTGGTAGTGCGGGCCGCATGCGTCGTCGCAACCTTGATAGTGGAACCGGCGCCGAGAGGGGTAGACGCATTAGGGCAAAGCACTCAACATAGGTACTCAGCATAGATGAGAACACACACATGAAATAAGTCCAATGCAAGCTTTGTTGGGATTCCGACGCTCCGGACCCCCGCTACGGCGAAACCCTAGACCCGCTGGAAAAAAGTCCAGCCTGTCGATCTACCCCTTTGACCGGCGCCGAGAGGGGGTAGACGTCGACGCATGAACTTTTTGCTTCTTTGTGTTAGGTTGGTACATAGGACCAATGGGAACCAACATTCCATGTGTTCCGTCACATGATTCCGTGCCCGGCACCCGAAACGGGAGTTTCCACCTTAAGTGTCGGAACTTAGTACGGAGTAGGTAGGGTTCGTGATGCGGGTCGCACCTCGGAGCCGTATCTTGGTTCCCGCAACCTACCAACACGCTCTTATACATATATTAGGTACCAATGCAAGCTTTGGTGGGATTCCGACGCTCCGGACCCCCCGCTACGGCGAAACCCTACACCCGCTGGAAAAAAGTCCAGCCTGTCGATCTACCCCTTTGACCGGCGCCGAGAGGGGGTAGACGCATGAACTTTTTTGCTTGTTGTGTTAGGTTGGTACATAGGAACAATGGGAATCAACATTCCATGTGTTCCGTCGCATGATTCCGTGCCCGGCATCCGAAACGGGAGTTTCCACCTTAAGTGTCGGAACTTAGTACGGAGTAGGTAGGGTTCGTGATGCGGGTCGCATCTCGGAGCCGTATCTTGGTTCCCGCAACCTATGAACACACTCTTATACATATATTAGGTACCAATGCAAGCTTTGGTGGGATTCCGACGCTCCGGACCCCCGCTACGGCGAAACCCTACACCCGCTGGAAAAAAAGTCCAGCCTGTCGATCTACCCCTTTGACCGGCGCTGAGAGGGGGCAGACGCATGAACTTTTTTGCTTGGTTGTGTTAGGTTGGTACATAGGAACAATGGGAATCAACATTCCATGTGTTTCCGTCGCATGATTCCGTGCCCGGCACCCGAAACGGGAGTTTCCACCTTAAGTGTCGGAACTTAGTACGGAGTAGGTAGGGTTCGTGATGCGGGTCGCATCTCGGAGCCGTATCTTGGTTCCCGCAACCTACCAACACACTCTTATACATATATTAGGTACCAATGCAAGCTTTGGTGGGATTTCGACGCTCCGGACCCCCGCTACGGCGAAACCCTACACCCGCTGGAAAAAGTCCAGCCTGACGATCTACCCCTTTGACCGGCGCCGAGAGGGGGTAGACGCATGAACTTTTTGCTTCTTTGTGTTAGGTTGGTACATAGGACCAATGGGAACCAACATTCGATGTGTTCCGTCGCATGATTCCGTGCCCGGCACCCGAAACGGGAGTTTCCACCTTAAGTGTCGGAACTTAGTACGGAGTAAGGGGGGTTCGTGAAGCGGGTCGCACCTCGGAGCCGTATCTTGGTTCCCGCAACCTCCCAACACACTCTTATACATATATTAGGGACCAATGCAAGCTTTGGTGGGATTCCGGCGCTCCGGACCCCCGTACGGCGAAACCCTACACCCGCTGGAAAAAAGTCCGACCTGTCGATCTACCCCTTTGACCGGCGCCGAGAGGGGGTAGACGCATGAACTTTTTTGCTTGGTTGTGTTAGGTTGGTACATAGGACCAATGGGAACCAACATTCGATGTGTTCCGTCGCATGATTCCATGCCCGGCACCCGAAACGGGAGTTTCCACCTCTAAGTGTCGGACTTACTACGGAGTAAGGGGGGTTCGTGAATGCGGGTCGCACCTCGGAGCCGTATCTTGGTTCCCGCAACCTCCCAACACACTCTTATACATATATTAGGGACCAATGCAAGCTTTGCTGGGATTCCGGCGCTCCGGACCCCCGGTACGGCGAAACCCTACACCTGCTGGAAAAAAGTCCGACCTGTCGATCTACCCCTTTGACCGGCGCCGAGAGGGGGTAGACGCATGAACTTTTTTGCTTGGTTGTGTTAGGTTGGTACATAGGACCAATGGGAACCAACATTCGATGTGTTCCGTCGCATGATTCCATGCCCGGCACCCGAAACGGGAGTTTCCACCTCTAAGTGTCGGGACTTACTACGGAGTAAGGGGGTTCGTGAGCGGGTCGCACCTCGGAGCCGTATCTTGGTTCCCGCAACCTCCCAACACACTCTTATACATATATTAGGGACCAATGCAAGCTTTGGTGGGATTCCGGCGCTCCGGACCCCCGGTACGGCGAAACCCTACACCCGCTGGAAAAAGTCCGACCTGTCGATCTACCCCTTTGACCGCGCCGAGAGGGGGTAGACGCATGAACTTTTTGCTTGGTTGTGTTAGGTTGGTACATAGGACCAATGGGAACCAACATTCGATGTGTTCCGTCGCATTATTCCATGCCCGCACCCGAAACGGGAGTTTCCACCTCTAAGTGTCGGGACTTACTACGGAGTAAGGGGGGTTCGTGAAGCGGGTCGCACCTCGGAGCCGTATCTTGGTTCCCGCAACCTCCCAACACACTCTTATACATATATTAGGGACCAATGCAAGCTTTGGTGGGATGCCGCGCTCCGGACCCCCGGTACGGCGAAACCCTACACCCGCTGGAAAAAAGTCCGACCTGTCGATCTACCCCTTTGACCGGCGCCGAGAGGGGGTAGACGCATGAACTTTTTGCTTGGTTGTGTTAGGTTGGTACATAGGACCAATGGGAACCAACATTCGATGTGTTCCGTCGCATGATTCCATGCCCGGCACCCGAAACGTGAGTTTCCACCTCTAAGTGTCGGGACTTACTACGGAGTAAGGGGGTTCGTGAAGCGGGTCGCACCTCGGAGCCGTATATTGGTTCCCGCAACCTCCCAACACACTCTTATACATATATTAGGTACCAATGCAAGCTTTGGTGGGATTCCGACGCTCCGGACCCCCGCTACGGCGAAACCCTACACCCGCTGGAAAAAAGTCCATCCTGACGATCTACCCCTTTGACCGGCGCCGAGAGGGGGTAGACGCATGAACTTTTTTGCTTTTTTGTGTTAGGTTGGTACATAGGACCAATGGGAACCAACATTCGATGTGTTCCATCGCATGATTCCGTGCCCGGCACCCGAAACGGGAGTTTCCACCTTAAGTGTCGGAACTTAGTACGGAGTAAGCGGGGTTCGTGAAGCGGGTCGCACCTTGGAGCCGTATCTTGGTTCCCGCAACCTCCAACACACTCTTATACATATATTAGGGACCAATGCAAGCTTTGGTGGGATTCCGGCGCTCCGGACCCCCGGTACGGCGAAACCCTACACCCGCTGGAAAAAAGTCCGACCTGTCGATCTACCCCTTTGACCGGCGCCGAGAGGGGGTAGACGCATGAACTTTTTTGCTTGGTTGTGTTAGGTTGGTACATAGGACCTAATGGGAACCAACATTCGATGTGTTCCGTCGCATGATTCCATGCCCGGCACCCGAAACGGGAGTTTCCACCTCTAAGTGTCGGGACTTACTACGGAGTAAGGGGGGTTCGTGAAGCGGGTCGCACCTCGGAGCCGTATCTTGGTTCCCGCAACCTCCCAACACACTCTTATACATATATTAGGGACCAATGAAAGCTTTGGTGGGATTCCGGCGCTCCGGACCCCCGGTACAGCGAAACCCTACACCCGCTGGAAAAAAGTCCGACTGTCGATCTACCCCTTTGACCGGCGCCGAGAGGGGTAGACGCATGAACTTTTTTGCTTATTGTGTTAGGTTGGTACATAGGACCAATGGGAACCAACATTCGATGTGTTCCGTCGCATGATTCCATGCCCGGCACCCGAAACGGGAGTTTCCACTCTAAGTGTCGGACTTACTACGGAGTAAGGGGGGTTCGTGAAGCGGGTCGCACCTCGGAGCCGTATCTTGGTTCCCGCAACCTCCCAACACACTCTTATACATATATTAGGGACCAATGCAAGCTTTGGTGGGATTCCGGCGCTTCGGACCCCCGGTACGGCGAAACCCTACACCCGCTGGAAAAAAGTCCGACCTGTCGATCTACCCCTTTGACCGGCGCCGAGAGGGGGTAGACGCATGAACTTTTTTGCTTGGTTGTGTTAGGTTGGTACATAGGACCAATGGGAACCAACATTCGATGTGTTCCGTCGCATGATTCCATGCCCGGCACCCGAAACGGGAGTTTCCACCTCTAAGTGTCGGACTTACTACGGAGTAAGGGGGTTCGTGAAGCGGGTCGCACCTCGGAGCCGTATATTTGGTTCCCGCAACCTCCCAACACACTCTTATACATATATTAGGGACCAATGCTGAAAACACCCGTCTTCACCGACCGCACTCTCTCTGTACTAAGTATCTTGACTTATAGCTGAAAACTACCGTTTCGGTGGAACCGGTGGCAATCTTGTGTGAATCTATGATAACATGTTGTTTTCCATACTCCTATGTCATAGCCAAACACAACCAAGGGAAAAATCCACTGGGCTAGCCCTTTCGACGCCGGTCAAGGGGGTAGACGAAAACGTAGGGTTTTTCCCTGCGGATCTAGGGTTTCGTCTACCCCGGGCCCTGGAGTGTCACATACTCCTAGGTTGGTACATAGTATATAAGCACTATTATAACTATTAATAAATAGTAGGAATATTAGAAAAAATACTAAGGTAGAAAAACAATTAAAATAAAAAACAAAAAGAAAGAAAAAAAAAGGGAAATGACTTCTTTGCCGTGATGCCAGGGGACGTACACACGGCAAAGGAGGTCTTTGCCCTGAGCTTTTCTGCAGGGGCGCACGGCAAAGAAGGTCTTTTCCGTGATCCGAGAGGTGCGGCGCACGGTAAAGGGCTTATCCCTTTACCGGCTTCTCTCTCTGCCACACACACCACACTCACGCACACACCACACTCACACGGACACCCCGACCCGGCCGCCACCCCCCGCCGCCTCCCCGCCGCCGCACCTCCCTGCCGCGGATCCTCCACCGCCGCCTCACCTCCCGCCCGTCGCCTCCCCCGCGCCCGCACATCCCCCCGCCCGCAACTCGCGCCTCCCCGCCCGCAGCTCGCGCGGCACCCGTGCGTCCCTCCCGCCGCCGCGCCTCCCCCGCCGCCGGACCTCCTCCTCCCGCGCCTCCCCCACCTCTTCCACGCCCCTGCCAGGCCACCTCCGCCACACCCCTGCCAGGCCACCGCCGCCGTCCCGCCCCGCCAGGCCACCGCCGCCACGCCCCGTCCGCCCTGCCAGGCCACCGCCGCCACGCTCCTGCCACCCGCCGTCGAGGCCGCCCCGGCCACACCACCCCGAAGCTCTCCTCTCCCCTCACGAGGTACTCCTCCTCCTCCTTCTCTGTAATTTTTTTTGGTTTATTAGGATATTAGGTTAGTTAGATAGTTAGGAGGTAGTTTATTAGGTTAGTTTATTAGGTTAGTTAGTTAGGAGGCAATTGTTAGGTTAGTTTGTTAGGTTAGTTAGTTTATTAGGTTAGTTAGTTAGTTAGGAGGTAGTTTATTAGGTTAGTTAGTTAGGAGGCAATTATTAGGTTAGTTTATTAGGATAGTTAGTTAGGAGGTAGTTAGTTAGGACGCAATTGTTAGGTTAGTTAGTTTATTTTAAACAGTGAGCAAATACATGTTTAGGTACCACTTTTGAATGTGATAACATATTGATGCAAAGACATTTCTTTATTTCTTCTCTCGTACAGGAGTATGTGTGGAGCGTGAGAGCGGGGATTGCCGGCGGAGGGCAGTTTGTGGGAGCGGCGAGCATCTTCTTCACCGTTGATCACGCTTAGAGGGTAAGAATTCGTCGGCTCTCTTGAATGTACCTAGGGTTTTATTTTGGTCTAGATCACCGAGTCTGTCGCGTCACCTAGGCGTCAATACCCGTCCGTAAGCGTTACGCAGAAAAATATGCACATAGAGTTAGAGTTGCATATTTTCAGCCGTAACGCTTACGGCATTTACGGGGCAGTCCGCGGGTCCGTGGATTGGGTACGTTCTCCCTGCTCTACCCTCGATTCGAGATAGAATTTCGGCAGCGCCTCCCCGTTGTTCTCCGGATGCACATTCTCTCGGCTTTTTGCCGAGACGTGTATCGGGAGAGCAGCGGGGAGGTGCTGCCGAAATTCTGTCTCGGATCGGGGTAGAGCGGGGAGAACGTACTCAATCCACGGGCCCGCGGGCTGTTTAGGTCCAATACCCATTAGAGAGATAGGTGGATGCATGCCGTAAAATATGGTTTTGTTAAAATTCAATGACATGTTGAACTGAAAGCATTGTGTATGTTTTTTTTTGGTACCGATTAAAGGATGGAGAACCGTGAGTGGATGTATGCTGGCAGAAAGAGTCAGTATGAGTTTAGTGATGAATGGAGAGATAAGGCTGAGGAGTTTGTGAACAAGGCGTTTGACATCAGCAGCAAACCCATGAAAGTGTTTTGCCCCTGTAAGAAATGCGCTAACCGAAAGCGAATGTCGAAGGTAGATGTCAGTACGCACCTGCTCAAGTTTGGGTTCACACCGTTCTACCATGTTTGGAATTTCCATGGTGAACAGTTAGCAAAACGTCCTAGAACCGAGCCGCGTCAGATTCAGCCAGCTGGAGGATTTGACACTGGGTTCGAGAACTGCTTAGATGACTTTGTTAATGCTAATGCGCCTGAAAGCCCTCATGTAGAGGCGGAGACACCTCAGGAGGCGGAGACAAGTGAGCAGCCGGAGGAAAACACAAAGAAGTACTACGAGGCTATGTTTGCTTCCCAGAAACCCCTCCATGAACATACAGATGTTACCCTTCTAGATGCCATCGCTCGCCTTATGGCCCTGAAGTGCCAGAGGAAGATATGCAGGGATGGTTTCGATGATCTTCTAGCCGTCGTTGGCAGCCTTCTACCGAAAGGGCACATCTTGGCGAAGAGCTTCTACGAGGCGACTAAACTCCTCCGTGACCTTAAGATGTCATATGAGAAGATAGACGCCTGTCCGAAGGGATGCATGCTATTCAGGAAAGACCATGCTGGAACAAATTATTGCATCCATTGTCAGTCTAGTTTATATGTAATAGGTCAATGCTACTCTATGTAACCGTGATTGTCAGTCTAGTTTATTTTCTGAGAACTCATTGTCGCTACTTCCATTTATTTTGTTTTATTCTAATTGTTGCTTCATCTAAAATGTGATTTTTTTACTATACTCATTATTGCTTCATCTATTAAATTTAATTTTGGATCATGTGTACTGATTAAACCTATTTGTTTTGTCAATGCAGGAAATATGACAGGGGGAAGCAGTCTGAGGAAGGCCTTCACAAAAAGGGTGGGCAACATGAAGAAACTCCTGGTTGGTTCGAGTTCGTCTCGACGACCGTCACCGTCACACTCACCTCCACGTGTGAGGAGTGCACGGTGTGGGAGTACGAGCAGAGAGAGTCCTCCCCCGGCCGAGGAGTCCTCCGACGAGGAGGACGTGGAGTACGAGAAGGAGCCGGAGCCGGATTCTGAGGACGAGTCGCTGGACGAGTCGCTGGACGAGGAGGACAGCGAGGAGGAGGGGGGCGAGGAGGACAACGAGGAGGAGGGGGGAGAGGAGGGACCTCCGCTGGGCACGTTCGAGCTTGACCCGTCGCTGCAGTGGGAGCCGCCGGAGGAGGAGTGGGTTGAGACGGACCCGACTATCCCTCCGCCACAGAGTAAGCCGCCGTATCAGCGGGGGGCCGCGACCCTCCCCGATCTTCCTTACGGCTCACGTCACACGCTTCTCGTTCCCACCGGGGCAAGGTACATCTAATTATTCATGTTCAATTTTTGCTTTTTCACTTGTGTTTTGACCCGCTAACCATACTAATTTTGATTTTTTCATTGTGTAGATCGTTTGAGTACGTGCCTGCTAAGGCCAAGGGACAGCGTACCTACTCGAGCATCCTTGGATGTCTTGTGCGCAAGTTCTTCCCTGGGATTGTCACCCTCCCAGATGGTACCGCGAGTGTAGCTTGGACGTTCAAGCATTACACCTACGCGGAGGATCCCGAGGACGAGGAGGCGAACATGGCGGAGAAGACACTCCGCTACTTCTGGGTAAGTTTGCTTGACTTCTATAAATCCTAGATTTCACTAGTGGCTTTAACCCTATTCTACCTATGTGCATGCTTGCAGAACTACTTCTCCTACCGGCCGGAGCACGAGGCCCAGTGCATGGCGGTCCTTGTGGAGATGGCCTCCAAGATGGTGAGCGACATGCACTACGAGGCTCGGGTGAACAGTGTCCGCAGTTGGTACGCCGAGAGGAAGATCAAGCTGGACAAGAAGCGTGCCCGGGACATCTTGATGCAGCCATGGCAGTACCTGCAGGTAGCCGCATTTCTATATTATCGATTTTGTTGACCGCCATGTAATATCGTTAATATGTGTGTTATGTGTATGTAGGTGCCTCCTCCCTACGTTGGTAACAATTCTGAGTGCCACCTCGCGATGGTAGCGTGGTGGACTAGCAAGGAGTACCTCAAACTCCACGAGGAGGGGAAGGCAAAGCGGGCGTACAACAAGGGTGGAACACACCGCCAAGGCAGCCGCAACCTCTACCAATGCGTGCAAAATGAGGTGAGCAAATCCATTATTTAGTCCACCTAAGTTCGTGCTCTCTTTTGCAATATTTCCTGCTTTTCACCTATGTTCGTGCTCTCTTTGCAGAAAGCGAAGACCGGCGTAGAGCCCTCGCCCTTCGCCGTTTGGTCAAAGTTCCGGAAGCTGGATGAGCCGGATCCTGACACGGGGTCGTTGTGGATCAACCCCGGCGCCGAGCTCCGGAGCACGGGGTACACGGCGAAGTTCAAGGAGCGCAACGGTGAGGATGCTGACCCTCTCACCAGTCCACTTGACGTCGAGACTATCGTGCTTGCGGGGGGAGGCAAGGGGAATGGCCGGTTGTGGATAGGTGACGGCTACGTTGACCCTCGCACCGTCCCGTCCCTACGCCAGGTCCGCCGTGGGAGGGCGCCTGGTGCGCCTACTGTGGAGACCCGCCCACGAGTTTCGGGTCTGGTTGTCGACCAGCTCCGGGAGCAGGTTAGTCAGCAGCAGGTGCTCTTTGAGCAGCAGCAGGAGCAGATCCGACAGCAGCAGGAGCAGATCCGGCAGCAGCAGGAGGCGTCCAGGCAGATGATGGAGTGGATGACGGCCAACATGCAGCGCTTGGCTCCTGCGGACGGGACTCTTGCTTTTGCTCCACCGACGTTCCCATGGGTATGTCGTCAAACTTGTCATTCTATCCATCTTACTGTTCTAACTTAGTTATCTTTGTAATGCGAGCGTTTTTCCATGTTGTAGATGGTTCCAGGATCGGCGGGTGGATCTCACTCGATGGCGCCGCAGCCGCCGCCTGGTGGTCAGGACGATCCGGAGCAGCAGCCCCTCTTCACAAACCCTTCCGTTGTCCGGAGGCTTCCGTGGGTATGCTCGCATGACTCTTTCTCCGAAGTTTTAGTCCGCTTTCTTTTCATACCAATGCCATTTCCACCTAGTTGTCGAACTTATCATTTTCTTGCAAACGTGTAGGATCAGGATCCTTCTCAGCCGCAATGATGTTGAGGACCTACTCCGTCGCAGAAGGATCAGGTTAGTTACCATTTGAACTTGCTGCCACTCATTCACAAACTTACTTCATGTCTCACTTAGATCGACATAGCCAACCAAACTTGCCATTTCCACTTAGTTACTTCAACTATTCTAGTTGCCATTTCTACTTAGGTATTTTAGTTGTTATACTTGTCATTTCTACTTAATTAGTTTTATTATGCCCGTGACGTTGAAACTTAGTTCTTTTAGTTGTCAAACTTGTCACTTTAACTTAGTTAGTTTAATTATGCCCATGACATTACCACTCATGATTTTTGTATAACTTGTAGGACGATCAACAAAGACGTCCATCTTCGCCTTCCGTCCATCGTCGAAGAGTCCATGTGGTGTTTCAAGTCACCGTTCATCGTCGTGGAGTGGAGTTCATGTCGTGTTTGACTTGAACTATGGATAATGATGTCTATGTGATGTATGAGATTATTTCTATACTATATGCTATGTGGAGTTTGAAATTAATCTTATGGAGGAGTTTGATTGTGTTTATATAAGTTATGGATTGTGTTTATATATGTGATTGTGTGAAAATTGTGATCTGTGAATTATTCTGTCAATTATTTGTAAAATGCAGGAATTCTAGAAAAAACAGAATAAAATGTGACATTATGGTCACTTTGCCGTGTACCAGCACACGGCAAAGGCCTGTGCCGTGTACCAGCACACGGCAAAGCCCACACGTGGCGGCAGCCTGTGCTCCTGGCACGGTGCTGATGACCATATGGTCACTTTGCCGTGCGCTTTTAATCGCGGTACACGGCAAAGGGCTGAGGCTGGGATATCGACACAGGTTCTTTGCCGTGTGTATTTTGACGCGGCACACGGCAAAGGAGAAATCTGTGCCGTGAGTTCTTCAGAGGGACACACGGCAAAGCAGAAAAAGGTGCCGTGCGTTTTTTAGAGGGACACACGGCAAAGCAGAAAAAGGTGCCGTGCGGGCAGAGGGAGGCTCACGGCAAAGAAATGGTCCCTCGTTGACCAAGTTCTGACACGCACTGACACATATTTTGTGCCGTGACCATAGGCAGACACACGGCAAACACTTTGCCGAGTATTTTTCCGAAAAGTACACGGCAAATGTTCTTTGCCGACGGAAACATTGCCGTGTGACCTTTGCCGTGAGAGTCCTCACGGCACATCCTTTGCCGTGTTCCGGGAGGCCTCTGCCGTGTATTTTTGCCTCACGGCAAAATATTCATTTCCGGTAGTGCCCGACGGGAGGCAATTTTTTATGCAGGCTACCAAACGCGTACCCACTCAACCATATGGGGAATTTTGTTTCATTCTTTTGTGTGAAATGAAGTGATCTATAGATGATAATGACAATAATATCAACGGATATCCAACCCGTTGGGGATGGATACGAGTATGAAGTGCATTTTATGCCAATGGATTTTATGGAGCGGATACCCACAAACTAATGGGTTGCGCCTGGACATATTTTTTCTGCGCGGATATCCATTGAATGCCCCATTTGATGTGTGGGACCCACGGGTCATTGGCATATACAATGTAAATAATTACATCACATTTTTCCAAAATCAAAGAGACCATAAATCACCTAATTGTGTTATGTGAAAAGAAGGCAATAAAATTTTGTATTCACTGGGGATGTTATTTGCAATATTTTTATTGTCGTCTGTACATTTTTTTAACTGATAGTATAGTTGTTTTTACGTTTTTATGCATTTTTATTGCTCCGTGGATATCCATGGATAGCTACATATCCATCGGGTATGGATACGAAGGGCATTTTTTGTCCATGGGTGCTTCGCAGACACGCAATGGATGGGCATATGGATATGGACATTTATATGGGGGAGCTCTGCCTATCCAAAGCTGCACCATTGCCATCCCTACTTCTTTTCCTACGGTCTCTGTAGGAAAAGAAGTCCTATATGATTCAATCCTATAAATAAAAATTTCACACATGAAAATTTTCTAATGCTTCAAAATTCTACAAAAATCGTTCGAATAAAAGAGACTCGTGTTTGATTACATTGTCGGTTGGTTAGCGACTGAATATTTCAACTTTGTTTGCAATTACTGCATAAAATCGTACCTGGGCGCCTCAAATTATGTTTTGCCAATTTTGTAGGAGCAAACTAGAGCCCATTTGTAGCTTAAATTACTTTTGGGAAATCGTCGAATACTCATTTCGAGGAATTCTTAATAGTTGGGAATTGGCCATCCAATATGGTCTAATTTGTGCGAATATTGGAGAGATTTTACTTCACACCATATACTTCGCAGTTGCTCCACACAAAAAAAATGGACTTCAAAAAAATGAAAAATGATATAACAAAAAGTTGGAACCCTTCTTTGGAACATTTGTTTGTCATGGAAATACACACCCTTGTGCCAAATTGGTCACATTTTAATGAAATATGCAAGGGATATGGCCATGAACATGGTCATTTGGCTCTAGAGTCATGAATGTTCTGATAGTCCATTTTGTGAAGTTTTTTACAACATATGTCAAAATCCATGTTTATCATTTTTTTCTTACAACTAGTACACATAAAAGGAATGCATGTAAAAGGACTGCATTCTTTTGAAATTCTCTACATTTTATTTGATTTGTTTTTAAAATGGGGTCAAAATCATCGGTGTCGATAGGTACTGAATCTTTCAACTTTCTTTGCAGCCACCACATAGAATCGTACTAGGGTACCTAAAAATCATATTTGGAAATTTGTAGGACCAAAGTAGAGCACACTTTTAGTTTACAATTGAATTAATTTGAGGAAATTATCAGAAACTCATTTATAGGGGCAAAAGTAGCTAGAAATCAAGAAAATTATTAATAATTGGGATTTGGCCATGCAATATGGTCTACCTTATGTAAACATTGGACAGGTGACTTCTCACACCATATTCTTTGCACTTACTTTACAAAACAATTCCACTTTTGGCACTCCAAAAATGAAAAACATTTTTTTTGTAACACAAAAGTCGGAAACTCCTTTTGGAACTACTCCCTCCATCCTTTAATGTAGGGTTTATAGTTTTCTTGCACGCATATTAATGTGTAGAAATTTTGCACATGATGGACTCATTTTCCCCTAGACAAATTTCGGGAGAGAGGAGTCACTAATTGCAACAAATTGAAAACAACACGCTCAAATCCATCAGTTCCAGCTTGGGACTCATTTATGGATGTGTAACATTGTCCATAATCGCAATACACCATATCTTTAAAAAAAATCTCAAAAAAACTATGCATCTTATATGAAGGAATGAAGCGAGTATTGTTTTTTTTAAGATACACCTTGGTGGAAAATATAGTCACATTATTATGAACTATGCCATGGATATGGACTTGAACATGCCTATATGGCACGAAAGCCATTAATGTTCATAGATAACAATCCATTTTGTTAAGTTTTTTTTCCAAAACTAGTACACATAAAAAGAATCCATGCCAAAGGGTTGCATTATTTAAAATTTCTTCATTTTCTTAGAGTTTGTTTTTTAAAATGGGCACAAAATCGTTAGCTATTCATGGTTAGGTCGTGAATGTTTCGAATTTCTTTGCGGCTGCTGCATAGAATCGTACTTGGGTTCTTTTAAGTTTTTTTTTTTTTGCATTTTTAGAACCAAACTAGGGCACACTTCTAGTTCAAATTTGAATTAATTTCTGAAAATTGTCGTAAACTCATTTAAATATGTCAAGTAGTTAGAGATCGACAAAATTCTTAATAATTGGGAATTGGACATCAATATGATATACTTCGTTTGAAATTAGAGGTTACGTTTCACACCATATTGTTTGCACTTGCTTCACAAAAATACCCACCTTTAGCACTCCTAAAACGAAAAAAACATTTTTTCTAATAAAAAGTTGAAAACTCCCTTGACACTATGGAAAAATAAAAAACAATAAAAATTCTTCTTCAAAATCCAAATATAAGTGCATACTATTTTTTTACTTGTTTTTGTCGAGTGTTTTTTTAAAACACCTGGCAAAACCGACCTTATCCTCCGTCCACCGTCAACCGCCATTCGACAAAGTTGACTATGCCGAGCTCTTTTTATTTGCGGGTTCAACCCTTGGCAAACGCACTGAGTATGCAAAATTATTTTAGTTGCCAAGTATGACATTCGGCAAACCGCTGAATACGTCGAGTGCTTGTTTTTCACCAAGTGTTTATGGAGACACACGGGCGAAGTCGCATGTTTGCTGAGTGCGCGCGGCACTCGTCAAACGTTTCGGTAGTCGACAGTCCGTCCAATTTCGGTAGTGATTTTTGGGTGAAACTCAGGGGTATCTCGGCGGACTTCCAAGTTCCAACTTACATATATACCTATCTAAAAGCTGTACTCGTAGTTTTGAGACGCTTGGAAGTTGCGATTACATATTCGCCCAAAGCTGCACATAGATATTCCGTGGGGCTGCTGGAAGTTTGCCAGAACTCAAGTTTATTATTTTTTGTAGCAACTAGTATACATAAGAGGACTCCGTGCTGAAGTATTTCTTTTTTTGATATTTTCTTCATTTTCTTTGAGTTCTTCCAAAAAAAAAGTCAAAATGGAAAGCATGGATATTTGTTGAAAGATGTCGAATTTTTCAAAACGATCGACGTTTCTATGAAATAATCACTACTTGTGTATCTTAAAATTATTTTTCTAAAAATTTCAGAGCAAACTATCACCCACTTGTAGTTCAAATTGGAATTACTTTCGGATAATCGGCATAAAGTCATTTAAATGTGCGAAATTAGGTAGAAAGCGAGAAAATTCCTCATATTTGTGGATTATCCATCAAATATGGACTACTTTGTGTGAAAATTGGATGGGTTTCATTTTGCACCATATCGTTTGTACTTACTTAAAAAAAAGTCATTTTGGCACTTAAAAAATGAAAAATGTATTTATAAAAATAATTTGAAAAAACTCAGTTCGGTAACATTGTTTCCTATACCAAGCTACACCTATGTGCCAAATATGGGCACATTATCACTAACTATGCCATGAGAATGGTCACATCTTGGTCATTTGGATTGAAACTTACATGTTTATAGATGATAGAGCTTTTTCTGACGGATTGTTTTGAAAAGTTTGCTAGAACTCAAGTTTATTATTTTTCCTAGCAACTAGTACACATATGAGGACTCCTTGCCGAATTTCTTTTTTTGATGTTTTATTCATTTTCTTTGAGTTCTTCCAAAAGTCAAAATGGAGAGCATGGATATTCATTGAAAGATGTCGAATTTTCAAAACAATCAATGTTTCTGTGAAATAATCACTACTTATGTATCTTAAAATGATTTTTCTAAAAAAATCAGAGCAAACTATCACACACTTGTAGTTCAAATTGGAATTAATTCAGGAAAATCGGTATAAAGCCATTTAAATGTGCGAAATTAGGTAGAAAGCGAGAAAATTCCTCATATTTGTGGATTATCCATCAAATATGGACTACTTTGTGTGAAAATTAGATGCTTTTAATTTTGCACCATATTGTTTGTACTTACTTTACAAAAAAGTCATTTTTGGCACTCAAAAAATGAAAAATGATATTTATAAAAATAATTTGAAAAAACTCAGTTCGCTAAAATTGTTTTCTATACCAAGCTACACCTATGTGCAAAATATGGGTATAGTATGACAAACTATGCCAAAGGAATGGTCATATCTTTACTACAAATAGAAAAAGTAAAATTGAAAAAAATATTTTCCAACCATAAATCTTTGCCAAGTGTAAATATTGCAAAAAATAAATCAAAATTCTTTGACGAGTGTCTTAGAGTAATACGCTCAGCAAAGAATTAAAATTAACAAATAAGTAAATACAAATAAGAAAAATATTGCGGGAAAACAAATTATTACATCGGCGGTAAATTTTGGCGCGAAAAATATCAAAATCTTTGCCGAGTGTATTTACATTCAACACTTGGCAAAGAGGACGATCGTTACTGTTCCGTCGAAGTCGTGTGATGTGGGCCGGCCGTTAAAGTTCTTTGCTGAGTGTAATTCTTTGCCGAGTGTTTTTATAATTTTTTGCCGAGCGTATTTCTTTGCCGAGTGTTTTTCTGTTTCTTTGTCGAGCGTATTTCTTTGCCGAGAGTTTTTCTGTTTCTTTGCCGTGTGTATTTCTTTGCCAAACGTGTTTTTACCGGACGCTCGGCAAAGATCGTCTTTGCCAAGCGCACGGGAAAAACTCTTGGTAAAGCCCCTGACACTTGGTAAAGTTTCTTTTTCCCTAGTGTACTCCTACCTCCGGTCCACAAAAA
Source organism: Puccinellia tenuiflora (assembly GCA_012064385.1). NCBI lineage: Eukaryota > Viridiplantae > Streptophyta > Magnoliopsida > Poales > Poaceae > Puccinellia > Puccinellia tenuiflora. The sequence continues at coordinate 146,609 of QRDG01000290.1, read as the reverse complement.
GTGTAGTGAAAATTTTACTGGCCAAATATAGAATACACATACAATCGCGCGACACATATTCCGGATCGGAGGGAGAGTAGGTCGTTTGAAATTGATTATACTAGCTCCCTCCGAGGCTCCGATCCGATCGGAGAAAGTATAGGAAAGGAGAGAAGTTGCCAGCGATATACATGGTCACTGAGGCAACGTGATTAGCTCATACGTTATCCTGCATGATTGCTTTTTTTTCGGTAGGAGATTAGCACTACTAGGAAAAGGGTTATAGGTGGGTGACATTCTGTGGCGCACCAATTTTCATGCGCTACAGAAATATGTTTCTGTGGCGCACCGTGCTTGGTGCGCCACAGAAAGTCACATTTCTGTGGCGCACCTGGCCACGTGTGCCACAGAAATGTGACTTTCTGTGGCGCACCAAGCAGAAAGTCGTCTGGGGGGACTGGTGAATTTTGGAAAAAAAATATGTGGCGCACCTGGATTGGTGCGCCACAGAAAGGTGACATTCTGTGGCGCACCAAGCTTGGTGCGCCACAGAATTTTTTCTTCGGATCACCCCCCCCCCCCCCCCCCCCCCGTGTATCGTCTTTTTAGTCTTGTAGGAAGTAAAATAAAATGATAAAAATTCAATAAATAAAATCCTTTGCGATGTAGTTAGGTATGAGTGTCTAGTAGGTCTAGAACTTTTGAAATATGAATTTTGACCTTTTTTGCAACAAATGAAAAAAAAATCTTATAACGGCCATAACTTTTGCATACAACGTCAAAAAAATGCGAATAATACCTTAAAAAAACTAGAGAAAAAAAGTTATGGCCAACAGAAGAATTTTCCCAGCAAAATAAAAAACAAATCCAAAAAAGGGAAAAAAATTATGTGGCGCATGTGCCAAGGATGCGCCACAGAATTATTGGGCGGGATTCGAAATTTTGAATCCCGCCAGCCCCCTTCTCCCTCTCTTTTCCCTTTTCTCCTTCTCTCCTCCACTTCTCCCTCCACTTCTCCTCTTCCTTTCTCCTCTTCCCTTCTCCTCTACACTTCTCTCCCCTTCTCCTCCCTCCTCCATCTCTTCTCCTCTCCTCCACATCTTCTCTACTCCTCCTCCACCTCCACCTCCACCTCCACCTCCGGCGACCTCCTCCACAACTCCGGCGACCTCCACAACTCCGGCGACCACCTCCACAACCCCGGCGACCTCAACCTCCGGTGACCTCCTCCTCCACCCCGGCGACCTCCACCTCCACTCCGGCGACCTCCTCCTCCACTCCGGCGACCTCCTCCTCCACTCCGGCGAACTCCGGCGACCACCATCCTCCACCAACCTCCGGCGACTCCCTCCTCCACCCATCTATGGCCTCCAAAAAACCGAAACAAAACGAAATTTCGGTGACCAGATCTAGATCTGGCCAGATCTAGATCTAGATCTGGCCGCCTTTTTTTTTGAAATTCAAACAAATTCTGTGGCGCATGGTAAGAGGGGTGCGCCACAGAAATATTTCTGTGGCGCACGGTGGGTGGGTGCGCCAAAGAAATATTTCCGTGCGCCACAGAAATATTTCTGTGGCGCACGGAGGAGGTGCGCCACAGAATAAATTTTAGTGGCGAGATATCTGTGGCGCACCCAACAAATTTGCGGGTGCGCCACAGAATGTCAAAAAGGTGCGCCACTGATAGCCTTTTTCCTAGTATAGCTTGCATTCATGGTTGGTTCTTTTTTTTTGGTAGGACACTGTATTTGGACAACAACGACCGTCTAGGCGTTTAGGCTTCTGATCTTGGAGTTCCTTTTAGCTTATAATCTTATCCAGAACATTATCATGCATCCAGTATGGGTCACTCGATCGACGATGTACATATATCTCCAGTATGGATCACTCGATGACATTATATCTCGCACGCACCCTCGCTCAAGGGATAAGGTTTGTTTGAGCAAAAGAGACACAGCTGCCTCCGTGCATGCCTACATGCATTAATATTGCTCTCGCTGGCGCTGATGTCATATGACTCCAAATTGGTTGGATATTTCTGTTGGTTATACATAATTTGACCAGCGTTGCAACTTGAGGGTGGTGGTATGTCGGGACGGCGGTCTTAAAAAGTGGTGCTGGCAGACTACGTTGGGCGTGGTGGAACGACCGGAAGTCGGAGTGGAGGCCCCGGAAGTTTGGCAATGTTGAGAATACTTCCCTTAGGTCAAACGGGAGACATGGTTATCCTCCGCGTGTGCTGTTATCGCGTTAGCGACACATCTTGCGCGGGTTTTGTTGGTTTAGGACGGCTTCTTTGCCATCATGGGAGTGTCCCGGGTCAGCTCCTCTCGTAAGAGTCGCGCCTTTTTCTCGTTGGTTGTGGTTGGCGTGTTTTCGGCGTTTGTCGTGCTGTTTGTAGTGCCTACGACAACAGCGAAATGTGACCATGTTGTTTTCATTTGTCGAGTGAGGTTATCCTTGTTTGTGTCAGTTTTAGCCCGTTTTCAATTAATTAACTAGGTACCCCTTTTTAATTAATAAAAATGTAAAACTTTTCCTCTATTTCCATTATATTTGACCATGTATGATTCTAAGGGTCAGTTTCTTTTAGCCTAACATTCTCAAGAAACAAGCTTATGAATTCACCAAGAAATGAACTCTGTTATAGAGAAACTTCTAGAAAATGTTTTGTCTATTCTTTGATGTATGGAGTTTGAGAATGTAAATCGTGCATAATATCATCATGAATAATAGTTCAGAAGAAAAATGAGCTACATATGAATATAGAACATTATAAAGAAAATTTGCAATAGAAATACGATTTTAATGTCTAATTTAGCGCATGTCAATAAATAAAAGGACTTGGTATTCCATGCAAAGGAGTTGCAACTTTGTTGTACCGACTAATTCCCAATCTACCAAACTTGCAACAACAGTATCACATACTTCTTCCATACATAGTAAAAAAACAAAGGGAGTAATATAATCCCAGTTGGCTTTCATGCCTTTCACCTTATCCATCTATATGAATCTTAACCACCTCATCCTTTATTAAATCCCATATGTACTATGCGCCATATAATTTTTGCAAATGCATTCAATAAATAAATGTTGTATTGTTTCATCTTTTGTCACAAAAACACATTTCTTTTTACCCTGAGAATTTATTTTTTCAAGTTATCCTTTGTTAAAGCTCTTTACGGTGAATGAACCACATAAAAATCCTATTTTCAGTGGATCTTGCGTTTTCCAAATATATTTGCAAAAAAAAATCTAGTGTGATCGTTCATTAAATCAAGATACATGCACCTAACCACACGAAGATACCGGAATGCGTTATTATCCAGCTGAAAACATGTTGGTTACCTGACAACTCATACATCCATCAATCACTGTACTAAATGTTAATAACCTCATTCATTTATTCCCTGTCAAAGCCCTTATAAAGCTATATTTAACGAGGCTTCCATCATAACATTTGCCACAAAAAATTATTACCCTTGTGCAATATTATAGAGGATGAGTATCGCTGAGAGGGCGGCACATCAACTAAACAACTGTCCTCCCAAAACCTTGTTTCAAGGTTGTTCAGAAAAAAAATGCCTCTAGAAAATTAGTCCTTTAACTTCCATTAACCCTTTTAAAAAACGTAGTTTGTTGGTTTCATTTAGCCTGAGATATAGTGTTTGAATGAAGGTATTTGTTTTTGTAGTAACTCTTGCCACACACCTTTCTCATCAAAAAGTGTATACAATGACTTTCTTAGTAAACAGTTATTTTTTATATCTAAAACCTCCACCCCTAAACCACCTTGATCCTTTGTATGCCATATGATGTTCCACTTGGTTAATCTATACTTTCATTAGTCGCCACCACTCAAAAAAAATCTTGATCTAAGAATCTAATATTTTCCATACAGATTTGGGTATCTCCAGGAAGGATAACATAAACATTGGTATACTAGTGAGCACTGAGTTAATAAGGACACACCAGCCACCATAAGATAGAAATTTACCACCCCAACTACATAACTTTCTTTTTCAAATGATCTTTCACAGGTTTCCATCCACCATTTTTTAATTTACTTAAATGAATAGGAACCTCCAAATATCTCAAAGGTAGAGCCCCCAATTCACATCCAAAGAGTTATATATATATCGATTCTCAACCTCTTTTATTTTGTCAAAGCAGAAAAATTTCACTCTTACGGTTATTTATTTTCTACCCCTACAATGGTTAAGAATACATAAAATTAATTTAATATTTAGAACTTTCTCCATATTGTGCTAAATAAAAACAATAGTATTATACAGATATTGTAGAATATATACCCACCCTCAACCAGATAAGGAATGAGTCCATCCACTTGAACATCATATTTTGGTCTAGCAATTAAAATGACCAACATATGTGCAAAAATATTAAACAACAAAGGATAAAGCAAATCTCCTTGTATTAAACCTTTTTATGTTTGAAATAATGACTGATATCCTTATTAACCTTGATTCCCACACTATCACAGTTAGCAATTCTCCATCCATTTTATTCCTATAAAGTTCATAGATTGTTTAACCACCCTTTTTAGGATACGTCGGCCCAGCATAAAGGCCGTTTGAGTTGGCGAGATGACTTTATATTTACTTGGTATGCAATTAGTGGCCCCTTTTGGGGTAATATGGTGATTGTACAAAAATTGAGATGAAACACATGCAACTCCTCTTGCCAAAACTTGAAGAACATGGCCATCGAGTCATCCTTTATGACTACCCAATATTTTTAATAGTATTCAGCAACAAAACCATGTGTTCCCGGAGTTTTATTCTTTTACATTTGCATAATTGTTTAATAGACTTACTTTTATGTGAAGTCAGCTGTAAGATACAATTTTCCCCTGAAAAAGTTGAAAATATCAAGGGTTATGATTCTAAAAGATCAAAATTATTTGGAGTCGCTACTGCAAATAACTTCTTATAGTATTCAGAGATATACACTTTTAGATCGGAAACACTATTTTGGCCTCAGCCATCATGCATTGTGGTCATCATGTTGAGCGTTCATTTATTGGGGATTTCAACTTTCCATATGTTCATGTGTAAAAGGGGGGCTTCAAATTATAAGATGTTCTAACTTTTTTTTTCTTAATTACATGTATATATACGCGTTTTAGCACGTTTGTTTATCCATTTCACTCTGTGTATAGTCTACATAAAAATATATAAACCATTTTATAATTTGAACTGGAGGGACTACTCTCAAATCGAATATAGACAAACAAATGGTTCAAATGCTCGAACAGGAACCCCTGGGATAAGAAGAAAAAAAAACACGTCCCACTTCACAGGCATTTGAGTGCACAGGAGTAGTACCATGTCGCAGCAAGTATGACTTCCTAAAGTCTGTTATATGCGCATACTTATTTAGCAGGCAGCGACGAAGTTGGTTTTCGCTTTCGCTAATCAAAGTCTTGTCTTGCCTATATGTGATGGGTTCTCCTGAGTCCCTATCTATTGTCTGAAAGCACAATCCATCTCATTATCGCAAATGATAATGCATCATACTGCTCCAGAAATGAACATATATACAAGAGTGATGATGTCTTGAAGGCCCGAACGCCGCACGTCGCGACGAGACGAGAAGCAGAAGAGTAGTGCGTGCCCGTTTGTCAAGCATTAGGTGAAGTGTAGTAGTTATTTGATTAAAGAAACAATGCGTTATTTACATATTTGCTTGGCTGTCCTGGTTACATGGCGTTGACAGTGTTGGCTAATTTTGTAGTAGGTGTTGTTTTCTGTTGTCGCTTCGATGGACGCACACATCTCGGGTGATTTTGAATGTAACCTTGTATATAGCCATGTGGATAGGCTCGTTTTAATAACCAGGGCCGGCTCTAGGATTTCAGAGGCCCTAGGGCGAACTCCATGAATGGGCTCGGCACATAAAAAATCCAATTCCATACATCAATGGATAAAATCAATGTATTGTTATGAACAAGGTACTATAGAATTTAAAATGCACAAAAAATGGGAAATATCGTACTAATAAACCTCCAAGCCTCCAATAATCTTGAGAAACCGAGTCGAAGACAAATCTGACACCAGATCAATTTGAAAATGAGAAAACGAAAACAAAAGTAGAGTATACCAGGCGTCCCCGCGAGGTATGATAGAAATTTTAATCCATTTTTTTTATCTCACTCCCTCCCAATCCCTACACTTGGTCATAGGAGTGGCCAGTATCGGTCTCGGATTCAGCCTGAATCGTGAGAAAATGAAGCGTTGAGGTGCGTGTCCGCTTACCAAGATGCTGGATCTGGCTTTTTTTTCGAAAGTTGGACCTGGCTGTGCGTGAATTGATAGGCCTGTGAGAAGCTATATTTTTATTCTACTTTGCGTCAATAGTCTATACTAGGCCTATGAGGGGCCCATTTTTTTCTATTCCTAATACCACTACTTGTGATAAAAAATACGAAAACCAAAACACTGTCAGCTAAGCTAGTAGGGATATTTGCGGACTGAGCAGAGGTACTAGGCCGGTAGATTAGTTAAAAAACCTCGCACGAAAAGTTTTAGTTAGGCGCGGTCCGGCCGAGTCACCATTTTTTGATTGATCATTTGTGCAGTTTTAATTGTATCTATGCATGTAATTTGGAGTTACGCAGCTAGCTACTTCTGTATTTTGGGTTATGGTAGGCCTCTAAAAATGCAATAACACAACTTTACTCGAATTAGGAAAACAGACTATACCATCCCATTCCAATGCCGCGAGTGAATCTAACGACACACAGATAATTCCATAATTCTTGTCGTGGTTGTAGTTTAAACTACCAGCACGACAAGAATGATGGGACGGAGGACGCAGTATCCTACTCCCTCCCTTTGTATGTAGCAATATGTATTTAGACATGTATGTTTTAGTGTGTATGTTCACTCATTTGAATCCACACCTAGTCAACATGTGAGGAGAGCTAAAACATCTTCTATTTAAAAATGGAGGGAGTAGTTAATTAAAAGATGACAACATCCATATGGCTTCATGAGATACTAATTCGAAAACATGAAACAAAATAGGATGTTCATTACACCTAGCGTGTCAGTGTCTCTTCTTCTCTTCCATCTCTCACCAGTGTGTTGATACATGTGCACAAGCACTAAAAATCCATAGATGGCCCATCCACTACCAACGTCAGCGCTATGCAGTCATAGAGGCTGGAGGCAGAGCACAGCTGGTCAAAGTAGCACCCATAACCTGTGAGGCCGCTCCGTTTATCCAATCCGATAGACGAAACCGTATACTTTTGCGTCATGCATCCACATCCACCCAGAAAGAATACACGCACGAATCACGATGAAGTGGACAAATTAATTAATTAAAATTGCGGTTGTTGCTGAAATTGGCCAGGCAGCACATGCTCCCGCTCCCAAACAACATGAGGGAGAGGGCAGATTCACATGCATCTGGAGTTGCAACTTGCAGCCTAGAAAAAAGGCTTCACAGCGCTCGAGGGGACAGGATGAGCTTCTTCCGCCCTTTTTATCCGTAATTTCTCTGGTTTGCCAGTAACATAATACTCCCGTAGTTCATTAATACAATAAAGTTTACTGTTTTAACTAATAATCCAACTTTATCAACTAAACAAACTATGTAGGTATAGAGCGGGAATTATCTCCTGGATGAAAATCCAAGATTTATGATCGGGCGACGATGGCGTTGGTACATTGTTTCCTTCTTGAAGTCGTCGCTTTTGAATTATTTGACTTCAGGTGTTGTCTTGGGGGTGGTTGTGCTGCGGCTGCAAAGACGACTGAAACTCGGTAGCGAGACTTTCCTTTTTTTTTTTAGCTTCTTTTTCTTTTTTTGACTGTGTGCATCCGTTAGGCCATTTGGGTTTTGCGTTGTTGCAGATGCTGAATGTAATTGGTATCTTCGCGATATTAATATATACTCTTCATTAAAAAAACTATGTAGGTATAAATAAAAGAGAAGAGAACTATAAAGAGTCTCAATAGCAAAATTTAAAACACAATAGTCCCTTGAAATAGTTCTTTGTAGCTCAATATTTTGCATCTCGACTTTACTTCATGCTTCTTGTGAAAAAACTGCAGAAAGCCATACCTAACTAATCTCGATGGTATCTAAGAGCCACACGAACCCCGTCATAACATGTGAGGACTAAGATCGTCGAACACGTTGTGGTCAACAACATAGTTATGAGGTAAGAACTAAGATCGTCGAACATGAGACTTTTGCGATGAGTCCGCCACCCAATTACATATTTACATGATTAGAAGAATGTTGTGGAGCCATAGACGATAATATCCTCGTACTTGATGTTAGACCATCTATGGGTGACGGACATAGAGAATGTGATTTATGTAAGTATTTCGGCCACCTGAGATAACTAACACCATCCATGTTACTTATTGCTACATGGATACACATAATTTATCAATTCAAAATATAATGTTTACACAATTATATTATAAATACTTTCAAGCTGATGATTAATTTTAGACTTACATTTAATAGACCCTTCTTCCAAATAACTTTCACAAAGCAAATAAAGAGGAGAATTTGAGGTGAAAGCCTACAAATCATCAATGCGGTAACGTGGTTCACAACATATGGTGCCCCTCCACAACATTTCTTTCAATAATCAATAGAACATCTCACGTATATATTAGATTGTACTTAAGATATAATAAAATCATATTTATATTTTCGTGTTAATCGTTCTCCCTCTAAGTTGTCTTCCTAGAATTATGCACTGCCATTTACATGCACACCACAATAAAACAAGACATTACCTATAAAAAGGAAAAAGGCAAAAATAAATAAATACAAAGAGGTAATATCAACCCGTGACATCGTGGGCTATCCATCAACTGTCAATCTTTCCCAAAGAAACATAACCAGAGCATATAACAATAATTTTGTTATTAAGAAATCACTTGGTCATGAGTAGGTAATCGAGATATTTTTCAAAATGGTTAAACTATTTTCCTTAACACTGTAATCACCCGGTTCATGTAAACCAGGAAAGTCAGCACTGAAGCAAAAAAAACCTTTGGCAAGAGTTTTGACTTTGTAATATTTCACAATTTTAATAAGTAAATAATATATTGTGAGCCTACATGGAATGACATATGCGTCACTCAACTAAGATTCAAAGTGAATCTATAAAAATCTTGGCCCAACTATAAATATACTCCCTCCCTTTTATAAGTTTGGGCAAGCTAATTTAGCATGTCAAAACGTCTTGTAAAATGGAACACAGGATGTATTTTCTAAATTATCATTGCGTATAATATTTATAAATATGTAACCCATTAATATTGTAGTGTTCTACCGGCTCCCGGCTGTGGGCCACTCTGGAGGAATGATGCTAGGTTTGCGAGATAGCATGTTCGTAGTCGAATCTACTGACAGGGGTGAGTATTTCCTAAGTGCCAATTGCTTACACAGAGCCCTTTACAAAACGTTAACTGTCATTGGCATCTATGGCCCTGCTAACCATGCGGCTTCGCCAACCTTCCTGGACGAGGTGTCCATCAAAGTGGCCCAGTGTAGACGTCCAGTCCTCATGGGTGGGGACTTCAACCTTATGTGAGGAGAAATGGACAAAAACAATGGCAGGATAAACTGGAATTGAGTGGGCCTCTTCAATAACCATATTGCCGCCTCGGCCCTAAGGGAGGTGACCCGCTCAGGAGCAAGATATACCTGGTCTAACAAACAAAGATCTCCGGTGAGGTGTGTTTTAGACAGAGTCTTCATCGCTCCCGAACTGGACACCATCTTCCGGCTAGCTACGGTGGCTGCAGAGACAAGCCTTGGGTCTAACCACACTCCACTAATTTTACGCTGGGAGCTTAAACCAAGTGCGGAGCACGCGTTTCTTCTTCGAGTTAGCCTGGTTTGTAATTGAGCGTTTACAAGCTTGGTCGCGAACCAATGGGCGAGGTTGGCCGCGTCGGCGGGGGGCGGAGATATCATGGACTAGTGGAACCACATGTCGGTAGGCTTAAGGCAGTACCTCTGGGGGTGGAGCTGGACTATGGGAAAAGAAGCAAGAGTCAGCAAGTTGGCACTACTCTCTCGGATCCAGGACCTTGACGTGAAAGCGGACACTTCGGGGCTGGAGGAGGAAGAATGGGTCTTCCGATACCACCTTGAAGAACAATTGTTGCAGATCTATTGCATGGAAGAGGAATATTGGCGTCAGCGGGGTAGGATCCAGCGGGCGCTGCAACGAGATGCAAACACTACTTACTTTCATGCGGTGGCTAATGGAAGGAGAAGAAAATGCATCATCACCACCCTGCAGTCATCCAACGGACCGATCAGTGACCCGATTTTGCTACAAAAGCACGTGTATGACTTCCATCGGGAGCTTCTTGGCACTGACGCGCCCCGCCACCTTGGGTTGGTGGCAAACACCTAGGCCGAAAATGCTAGAGTCTCAGCCGAGGACAATGAAAAACTGTTGCTCACCTTTTCTGAAACTGAGCTCGAAACCCTGGTCAAAGAGATGAAATCCAACACGGCGCCTGGCCCAGATGGCTTTCCGGTGACTTTCTTTAAATCCTTCTGGCCACTATGCAGACATGGGGTACTGCATATTTTGAATAATTTCATTCTGGGCAGAATCGACATCTCTCGCCTTAACTTCGGAGTGTTATCCCTGATCCCTAAGGTGCCCGGGATGGACCTTATTTCACAATTCCGACCGATTGCACGGATAAACATCATCTTTAAGATCATGTCGAAGGCATTAGCGTCCAGGTTGGACCCAATTGCCAATAAAATCATAAGCCCCACTCAAAACGGCTTTCATCAAAGGGCAGAAATATTTTGGATGGGGCCCTTGTGGTGATTGAAGTTGTACATGAACTGAGGGTGAAAAAGTTAGGAGGAGTACTGATAAAGTTGGACTTCGAAAAGGCATATGATAGAGTGAATTGGTCATTCTTGATCAAAGTCCTGCGTCGAAAAAGGTTTGACGCATGTTCTAATGTCCCGGGGTTTTCCCCAAATTAGATTTTTGTTTGTTTTTCCTTTTTGCATCATCATGACATCAGCATCATCGCATCGCATATTTTTTGCAACAAAAACTATTTTTATTAAACCCTATTTTTATTTTGCTAAAATTGTCGGAAAAAGTTTTACCGAGACAGTCGTCTCTGTTTTCTAAAATTAATTGCCAAATTAATTTTGCAAAAAAGAAAAAATAATTTTGAGACGCGAGAGAGTAGCCCAAAACCTGGCCCAAGCCCACCTAACCTCCAAACCCTAGGGTTTTCCCCTGGAAACTTCCTTTCCCACCCCCTGCCTTTTTGCAGCCACCCTCCCGATCTTTTTCTGTTTCGCAAAAATGCCCTTCCACCCTTGTCTTTTTCCTTTTATCCCCTCCCCTCTCCTTTCTTTCTTTTCTTTTCTTTCTTTCCCTTTTCTTTTTCCTCTCCCGTGCTCCCTTCTTCCTCCTTTCTCCCCATCCTCGCACGCATCCCCGATCCCCGCCTCCAAGCTCCCCTCCGGCCGGTCGCTCCTGAGCCGCCCCTCACCTTCCCTTGCTCCGCCCGGCCTCCTCCTCAACCAGCGCCATGGCCACTTCCCGTCGACCCCGCCTTCCACCGGCCGCATCTACCGCATCTCCGGCTCGCCTCTGGCCGTCCGCCGGCCGCCCGTTGCCCCGGCTGCTCCCCGCCCGCGCCGGCTCTCCTCTCTCCGGCCGAGCCCGGCCTCTCCACCTCCGGCCCGGCCCCTCTCCTCTCCTTCCTCTCCCCCTCACCAACTCCGCGTCGCCCTCTCCCTCTCCTGCATCTCCTCCGGCGGCTCCGCCCTGCTCCTCGCGTTGCTCCTCCCGCATCCAAGCTCCAGTGCGCCCCTTTTGCTTCCCACGCCGGTGCTCCTCGCCATGGCCGCAGCCAGCAGCTCCCCTGCTTCTCCTCCCGCGCCGGCCACTATCTTGAGCTCTGCCCCACGTTGCTACCGTTCACCATGTTCGTGCTCCTACCCGATGTCCCCTGCTGCTGCCCGTGTCCCCGAAGTTTCCCGATCTCTGTTTCCAGTTGTGCATCCCTGACGGTTCCCCGATGCCGGTTCCCGTTCTCCGTTTTTGTTTCCCGATGACCGAGTTCCCGGATGTTCCCGTCGTGAAGCCCGATCCCCGAAGATGGATACGCCAAGGTCTCCCACGACTCCGTGCACGATGGAACGACAAGTCCGACTCGACGACCCGCCGTGAACCCGACGACCGTGAAACGTGCAACGACGAGATCTTCCTCAACCGGAACCCGTCAAGTTCTCTGCCTTGTCCGTTTGTGTGCCGGCCGCCTTCGTGCGTGTCCGTGGAACCCCGTTGACCCCGAAGACCGGAACGCCAAGGTCCGCCACGATGACGACCCGAGTACGACTACCTCCCCGACGTCGGCTACTTCGACTACTTCCTCTCCGAGCCGAAGACGGTGGCTTCCGATCCGAAGTTTCCCCCGATCCGATGTGTGACCCCAACCCTAGCCGTATCTACCTATATGCGTATCTTATAAAATCATGCATCATTAGTTAACCTCACACCTTTATCAATCTAGTCGAATTAAATCAATTTAATTGGGTTTTGTCCGGTGCATCTATATTTCGCACCGATCCCATTTAAAATATTTTGCCATGTGTTAGGAAATAAAATTGGATCACATTTAATTTGCCATGCATCATGTCATCAACATGCCGCTTCTTTTGCCATAGAAGTAAAATGCATCTTTTCCGTTGCCCAGTGTTCGTTGCTTCTTCAGGATTAGGACGTTGAGTTGATGTGAGCAACGACAGGTTCTACGACCTCTACCGGATTGTAGGCAAGTGATACTCCCTTGCTATCTTTGCTTGTTTTCTGTCTCTTACACCTCCTATCTTTTGTTCCTTGCTAGCCTTATGTTGCAATGCTTGTGTCTCGATCCTATATGCATGTTTACCTTGCAGCCATGATATAGCCACACCTCCACATCCTATTACCTGTTGCGTGTTTACCTTGTTAGCCTTGCGAGTCCTAGTGCATGCTTAGGTGCTTTGCTTGAGTCCTGTTATCTCTTTATCTAGTCTTATTGATAATATGATAGCTAGGCTCAACTAAAATGTTAATCTTTATTTTCTGTTGTGATGGGAATAACTTAATAAAGATAAGGCACCGGCGGAAGGCCAATCGTGGCGTTTTGTTCTGCTAGTGTCGCCTAGGACCCAAGTTCTTTTCCGCTGATCCAAGACTGAGCGCACTAACCACATGTGGGAGTTCTATGGGCCTCCCCGCAATCTATTACCGGATCCTCAAACATGTCCAGATGCCACAAGTAGTTCGGGTGTTTCGGTAGGTCTTGCTGCCTGGTCCTTTATCAAATGTGGATGGAGGGCAATCGTATGAGTGTTCCTCCCGAAGCCGCGCACGCAACGGTTAGGCCCACCTCGAAGCTTCGGCCGGACTCTCAAGGTGGATCAGTCCTAGCTAGGTGGCTCCCTGGACTTGTTTGTAGAGAAGGGAAGTATTGCATCGAACGCTCCACCGGTACACCTCTAAGCGAGTGTTTCGATGCGTGTGGGTTCATTGGTGCATCCCTACAGGGTTAAATCTTTTCGAAAAGCCGTGTCCGCGGTTATGGACGACTTGGTGAAATGCGCTGGCTAAAAAGATCATAGACAACTTGCACCTAATGATTATAACTTGACTAGTAAGATAGATTACTTGAATAATAACCCATAAAACTTGTCCACCGTGTGAGTTGCCCTGATTGCTTTCTCACGGGTGGGTGATCGAGGGAGTAATACTTGGGCGGGTTTTTGATGTGGTGAGTAGTATAGTTGGTTTCTTATGCGCTCTCTTACCTTGTCTCTTTAGACGAAAGTTCTAGTGTGTCTCTATGCGTTGTTAGTGCTGCTTGCCGCCGCCTCAATCGCTAACCCTCTTTCCCCGGAATTCCAGCTTTGATATCTTGTGAGTACTACTTGCCAGTACTTCTACTAGTACTGACCCCTTCGGGGCTGCTATTCCAATGCAGCCGACAGGTTTGAAGTCTGACGATGTTAGCTTGGGAATCGCTCCGGCTTGGCCTGGGCAGGGATATGGTGCCTTCGTTTATCTTCAGGACTCTTAGTCCAATTTGTTTCTTGTTCGTAGCCGGACGCTACCCACTTCCGTTGTTATTTTGGATCTTTGTATTGTATCTTTGCTCTTGACTCGGTGAGTCGGTGTTGTATATATGTTCTTTTGTGGGCTCCATCGAGAACTGTTGTAATGTTATCACAATTCCACCCGCATAATGTGTGTGTTGCAACGTGCACGTTATGCCTGGTGGGCGTCCTTTAGGATCGTTATTATGTGGATTTGGCTGGAACGCTAAAATCTGCATAGTACCGATCTTGGGGCGTTACAAATGTTATATACACAAGATAGAACAGCTGATAACGGGCGGACAGACAATGATCTCGATCAACTGGGAAATTGGCCCATACTTTAGGAACAAGTGAGGAGTGCGTCAAGGGGACCCGTCCTCTCTGCTTCCGTTCAACTTTGTGGAGGAAGCTTTAGCTGCGATGCTATCTGCGGCAAACTCGGCGGGTCACATTAAAGGGGTGGTGCCGTACCTGATTCCAGGGGGAATTACGCACCTACAGTATGCTGATGACACCCTGATTCTGCTTCAAAAGGAGGACCTGGATATTGCAAACCTGAAGTTTCTGTTGTTATGCTTCGAAGATATGTCTGGCTTAAAAATCAACTTTCACAAGTCGGAGGTTATTGTGCTCGACCAACCCGAACAAGAGCAACGTAGAATCGCGAATATGCTCAACTGCAAACTGGGAGAGTTCCCATTCATCTACCTCGGGTTGCCAATCTCTGACAGAAAACTGACAATTGAGCAGTGGAAGTATCTGGTGAATAAACTGGCTGCTAAGGAGGAGGTGTGGATGGGCAGACTGCTGTCCTCGGGTGGACGGCTAATCCTTTTCAATGCCTGCCTCGACGCCTCCCCACCTTCGCCATGGGTCTCTTTCTCCTTCAAGACGGGATTCATGAGAAGTTTGATGCCATTCATGCCAGGTTCTACTGGGAAGGATCGAGTCCGAAACGTAAATTTCATATGGTAAATTGGCCGGCGGTTTGTAGACCAAAAGTGTGTGGTGGGCTGGGGCTAACCAACACTAAACTCATGAACAAGGCACTAATGCTGAAATGGATTTGGAAGCTATTCTCAGGCGACAATTTGATCTGGAGCCGGTTGATCAAAGCCAAGTATCCGGAAGCGTCTAACATTTTCACGACTGCGTCTCAGGGGGGATCTTAGTTTTGGCGAAGCTTACACAAAATCAAACATCTCTTCAAGCTAGGCGCCAGGCTGGTACGGGTGAGGGAACCCTTAAAGACCGCTACCCCATGCTGTTTTCCATCTGCGAGAACCCCAACCTGCTGGTTAGCACTACCTTCACTCCTGACGGGGTGCGCTTCCGTAGAACGATTGACCATTCTTGTGCACAGCAGTGGACTGACTTAACCGCAGAGCTGGCTGATGTTCAGTTACAACAGGGATAGGATGAGGTCCGATGGACCCTTGAACCGTCGGGCAGGTTCTCAGTGGCGTCCATGTACCATAAGCTGGCTCAGGGCACTACGGTGTCTCACAGTTCTGAGTCACTACTAGGGAAAAGCTTAGCCGTGGCGCACCAGATTGGGCTACCCGTGGCGCAGGCGCCTGCGCCACGAATTGCCACGCCACGGGTAACATATTACCCGTGGCGCAGGTACCTTGGTGCGCCACGGGTATATATATTACCCGTGGCGCACCTCTACATCCTGCGCGATATATCACTAGATGCGCCACGGGTATGTGGTCCGGGAAATAAAAAAAATGCCACCGCCGCGGCGGCGTACGGAGCACGTTCATGGACACGCGAATTGAAAAACAACATGCCGGCCGCCGCCGCCGCCGAGCCACCGAGATGAGGACGCATGGATACGGCCGTCTGCTGCGGGGAGGGGGGGGGGGGGGGGCTTCGCGCCGAGGACGACGACGCCGCGGGGAGGACGGGGGCCTCGAGGACGCTTGGGGACGTTGTCGTCGTCACCAGTGGAGGAGCTTAGTATCACAGAGGGAGGAGCACACGGCGGCAGTGGTAGGAGACGTCAGGGACGCAGCGGCGGTGGGAGGAGAGGTCCAGGACGCGGCGGTGGCGGGAGGTGACGTAGAGGACATAGCGGTGGCGGGAGGAGACGTCGAGGACGCGCCGGCGGGAGGAGGAGGAGGAGATTGAGATGAGAGGAGGAGAAGAGGAGGAGGAGGAGTATGAGGAGATTGAGATGAGAGGAGGAGGAGAGGAGGAGATAGAGATGGGGATGTAAGAAGAGTGCCAATCTACGCCCCAATCCCCTCAGCCAATCAGGAACAAGAATAAAAGAGCACATGGATCGTGTGCTAGTTTGGGTCGCTGTGAGCCGTCGGATGAGATAGATGTCGTCGGATCCTAGTGTTGCATCTCAGGTTACCCATGGCGCACCTCGTACTGATGCGCCACGAGTATTGCTACTACCCGTGGCGCACCATCTCTTCCATGCGCCACGGGTAAGTTTTATTTATTTTTTCTGGCCAGAAAACTTAAACTTCAAAAAAATAGGTGTTCCCTTTCGAATTTGGGGATTCTGTACGCAAAAAATGGCTCAAATGGCTGTGGGTTTTTCTCTAGTTTTTTTTAAGGTATTAAACGTCGAAATCCGAGTTCGTATGCAAAAGTTATCGCCGTTTTACTCTTCCATAATGTTTTTTTGCAAAATACGTCGAAATTCATATTTCATATTTTTCCTAACAACTAGGTTACGTAACATAACCACATCTCAAAGGATTTTATTTTTTGAATTTTTTAACATTTTCTTTTAGCCTTTTTAAAACTGAAAAGGCAATCACCGGGGGGTGCATGGGAGCACAAAGCAGTAAACATACCCGTGGCGCACCACTATTTCGGTGCTCCACGGGTAAGAGGTTACCCATGGCGCACCACTATTTTGGTGCGCCACGGCTATGTGGGGTCAAAATTTGGCCCCGAGACCATTATTTTGGTGGCGCATTGGAATAAGGTGCGCCACGGCTATGCTCTTACCCGTGGCGCACCGAAATAGTGGTGCGCCACGGCTAAGGAGGGTGCCCCTCCGTCAGCCCAGCCTGCACTTTGCCGTGGCGCACCACAATTTTGGTACGCCACGGGTAATGTCCTACGCGTGGCGCATCTGTGTCTAGTGCGCCACGGCTAAGTAATCTACCTATAAGCCTTTTCCTAGTAGTGATGGGCTGCCAGGCTACCTCTAAAAATCAAAATTTTCTTGTGGCAGCTGATCCTAGACCGACTTCCTGCTAGTAAGCAGGTGGCGGTGAAACATGGCCCCTCCGATGGGAAATGCGTGTTGTGTGGGGAAGTGGAGGATGCAACACAAATCTTTTTCTCTTGCTTTCTAGCTAGGGTAGGGTGGAGTGTGCTGAGATAGCTACTCGGGTGTAGCTGGGCTCCCGGGAATTTTCCTCAATTTTTTGCGATCCATCAATCTTTGCTTGGCCGACAACGCAAGATCAGTTGGGTGCTGTTCTCGGCGCTGTGCTGGGCCCTCTGGAATACGTAAAATAAACATACTATTGATGCTATTGTTCCCAAGCAGCGCTCTGATGTAATATATAAAATGTGCATGTTTATTCAGGTGTGGGAAAATCTTTCAAAGGAGCAAGACAAGGAGGCACTGATGGCGTGTTGTTGGGAGACCCCAAGAGGAAGGTATGATGCAGCACAGAAGAAGTTTTACCTTGATTACAAAACCAAGGTTATCGAATCCAGTAGGACTTGGAGAAGGCTTAGCAAGGTGTCAAAATCCACTCTGGCGCTTGTAGATTAACACGGACCTACACACAATCACAAACAAACTACTTTGCCCAACAAAACAGAGAGGTTGTCAATCTCTCCGGCTTGCCAAACACAAAGAATTAAATGTGTGGATGTAAAATATGACCAGCGATCAAATGATGATGAAAAGCTATGAAAACGGTTGTAAGCAATGTAGGAAAATATGACCAGGGTCCACAGTTCACTAGAGGTGTCTCTCCAAATGATATACATGATGGGTGAACAAATTACAGCATGGCAATTGACAAAATTGTAGGCGCACGCCAAGGCTATCATAAAACAAATATAGTTCACCGCTTCATCTAATATGGGCATTACATCAAAATACATAGACCGTCATCCAACTGCATCTATGACTAATAATCCACTCTGGGATCGGTATCCAGCATGTCACCCAAAAGTATTAAGTTCCAAGCAACAGATCATTGTAATAAGCAAAGTGCATAATGTAAGCAATGTAGATAACATGAAGAAATCACACCGCTGTTTTCTCCCTAGTGGCAACAACACATCTCTAGCCTTGACCGTTCCTGTCACCAACTCAGACAAAGAGAGGCATGAACCCACTATCTAGCATAAATACTCCCTCATACAACACTAACAATTACCCAGCCAAAGCAACCACTAGCATCGGAGAGCATGCAAGATCAAAGATGAAACACATAACTGAACAAAAGTAATGACTTCCACAATTCATCGGATCCATGCAAACACAATCATGTAGCAATTACAAATAGATGATCTTGATCATGATAGGCAGCTCACAAGATCTAAGAAATGGAGTACAAGGAGGAGAGACAACCATCTAGCTACTGCTATGGACCCGTAGTCCCGTGGTGGACTACTCACGCATCACTCCGGAGGCAGGCATGGTGATGTAGATGCCTCCGGCGTCGATTCCCCTCTCCGGCAGGGTGCCGAGAAGAGCTTCTGAACCCTCCCGAACTAGGGTTTGAGATGGCGCGGCCTCGGACATATTCTAGAAATTGTGATTGGTTCTCCTCTGTTTTTAGGTCGGAAGGGGAATTTATAGGCGAAGGGGCGACGCGAGGCGATGGACAGGGGCCCCAGGTGGGCCCCACACGCAGCCAAGGGGGGGGGCGTTGCTAGGTGGCTCCTGGAGCCCCTGTGCCTCCCCTACAGCTGTCCTTCGGGCTCCGTCTTCGTTTCGTATTGGAATTAATTCCCGTAAATTTTGAGATTCGGGCCCCGTCTTCGTTTCATATTGGAAATAATTCCCGTAAATATTGAGAGCAATCTGAGAAACTTCTCTGAACAACTTTTCTGAAACAAAAAGACAGCAGAAAACAGGAACTGGCACTGTGCATCTTGTTAATAGGTTAGTTCTATAAATTATGCCAAAATGATATAAAAACATTGTAAAGACATGTGGCACTGATATATAATCAAGCATGGAACATCAAAAATTATAGATACGTCGGAGACGTATCAGCATCCCTAAGCTTAACTCCCGCTCGTCCTCGAGTAGGTAAGTGATAAAAAAATAATTTTTGAAGTGACATGCTACCAATCACAATCATGATCAACTAATCATGTAAAGCATATGAACTGAATGCAATGATCCAAAACAAAGGTTCATTGAATGAAACAAACAATGATTAACCCAGGTAAAACATCTAAATAAGAATCTACTAGCAAGGAGTACTTTCAATTTTTTTAAGCATAACACTTGATAATGATTGATAAATCACA
Organism: Puccinellia tenuiflora; assembly: GCA_012064385.1. NCBI lineage: Eukaryota > Viridiplantae > Streptophyta > Magnoliopsida > Poales > Poaceae > Puccinellia > Puccinellia tenuiflora. The sequence goes on along the minus strand of QRDG01000290.1, from coordinate 127,016 downwards.
AAGCAATATTGATTCAACAAAGGAGTTTGGCCAACACAAAGGAAGATTTAAGTCTTCAGCATAAAGCTTCAACTTGCAACTTGTTTATCTCAAGATAAAGTCAATACAAAGTTTTCACAGTTAGACACAAAGATAACATGAAGTAAAACATGAACCAAAGTTGATACCAAGTGATTGCTTGAGGAGTTTAGAAGGAGGAGGAAGACTGACTCAACATAAAAGTAAAAGAAAGGCCCTTCGCAGAGGGAAGCAGGGGTTAATCATGTGCTAGAGCTTTTATTTTTTTATTTTTGATAGAAGTAAAATAGTTTTGCGACATGCATGCTTTCGTCAACGACTTCAGAGCAAAGAAACTAGCTAGTCCCCCATAACAAGCAAGGCTTTTAGACTTGTGAGAGCGACTGGTTTAGAGGAACGAGTACATTCCTCTTTCTCCTTTGTTTCACCACTAACCAATGTTTGAGCTGATTTCTCAGATTTTCATTGTGCGGAGGAGAATGGTGAGTTATATTTATATTTTGCTTAAGCCGCTCTTGGGTTGATTCAAGTGAGGACGTAAACCATCAACACAGGGTGAAAGGGGGGAAATGACCTTGCCTGTCACAAGTTATAACCAACTTCTTACTGCTTCCTCATGAGCTTAAAAACAGAGGCACAAAAAGGAGAATTTTGAATATTTTAAAGATAGCACATGAAAAATTTACTTATAGGGGCAGGGAAATACCACATGTAGGTAGGTATGATGGACACACATGGCAAAGATTTTTGGCTCGGGGAGTTGGATGCACGAGAAGTATTCCCTCTCAGTACGGAATATTTGGGCTTAGCACACTACTAGGAAAAGGCTTATAGAAAAAAAGTTACCGCCGGCGCACCACATTTTGGGTGCGCCGGCGCTATTTACTGCCGGCGCCCACCATAGCCGCGCGCCGGTGCTACCAGGTTACCCCCGGCGCACCGATTCTTGTGCGCGCCGGCGGTAATACTTGGGCCAGACCCGCCCCCCTCCAACCCGAGCATACCCCCGGCGCGTCGCCCACACGCGCGTCGGCTCTAAGCTGGTTAGCGCCGGCGCGTCCCCCGTCCCGCGCGCTGGCAGTACGTTATCCCAGTAACAAAACTTATCCCCGGCGCAGCGGTGAAAGAGTGCGCCAGCCGTAACCGCACCATTTTTCACTCCACGCACCCCCCCCCCCCCGATGGATCGCCTTTTCAGTTTTGCACCAAGTGAAAGGAAATGATAAAAAATTCAAAAAATAAAATCCTTTTAGATATAGGAAAGGTTTAGGGTCTAGTTGTTAGGAAAAATTAAAATTACACATTTTGACTTCTTTTCCAAAAGTGGGTGAAAAAATATTAAAACGGCCATAACTTTGCATACGATGTCGAAAAAATGCATTTAATATCTCAAAAAAAAAACTAGAGAAAATTTCGGACTCGATTTCACCCGGGTTTACCCGGTTGGACATTTCTCAGATTCTCAAAATTCCAAAAGGAAAAAAAGTTATTTTAGAAAGAAGAAATTTTCCTACAAAATCAAAAAATTGAGAAAAAAATCCAAACCCGGGTGAGAGTCCCTAACTATATATACCCCACTTCTCCCCTCTCATTTCTTCTTCTTCCTTCCTCTCTCTCCCTTTCTCTCTTCTCCCTTCATCTTCCTTCCTTCCTTCCTTCTTCCCTTCTCCCTACTCCCTCTCCCTTCCTTCCTCTCCTCCACCTCCACGGCCACCTCCACGTCGTCCGCCTCCTCCCCACGCCGGCCACCTCCATGCCGCCGGCCACCTTCTCCAAGGCCACCTCCACGTCGTCGGCCACCTCCTCCCCAAGCCGGCCACCTCCACGCCGACCACCTCCTCTCCGGCCACCTCCACGTCCACCTCCACGTCCACCTCCACACCGTCCACCTCCACGCCGGCCACCTCCTCTCCGGCCACCTCCTCCAAGGGCACCTCCACGCTGGCCACTTACAAATTCGTCCACCTTATTGTTTTTTGAAATTTGAAAATTATGGGCGGCCAGATCCAGATCTGGATCTGGCCGCCCATAATTTTTCAAAATTTTGAACTTACCACCGGCGCGTGTGGTCGGTGCGCCGGGGCTACTATACCGCCGGCGCATGTGCATGATGCGCCGGCGCTAATTTTTTACCCCCGGCGCACAGGGGTTGTGCACCGGCGGTAAGATATTACCACCGGCGTGATGATCGCCGGCGCAGCCCCGTGCACCGGCGGTAAGGTTTTCCCTAGTAGTGGCAGGATATCAAGCAAACACATAACATCAACTTGGTTCAATGAATGACTACAGATATACATCATGCATAACCACTAGATTTCACACCGTCTACCTTGTTAGGCAAACCAACTCTTTGCAAAAGAATATCTAGACTTTCGGAACTATCAAGCAGGACAAGCACCATAATTTTAAAGCCTTACGATATTTTCTTTACTAATCTATTTTTACTAGATGATCCACAAGTTTAAGCATTAATCTACTTCATATCTCTAAACAATTGCCAAGTATCAAAGATTCAAGACAATGGTCTACAAGATTAAGAAGCACTTTTTACACTTCCTACATGATAATTTCCACTTACCCAAACACCAATCAACTTATTTGAAACAAAACTAAAAGGGTGAAGCAACATGAGCAAAACTTCCTAACTACAAAAGCTAACAGCTCTGAACAAGAGATGCTTGAAAACAAGAGCTAAAAGCATAACAGACAAAGGCTAAACACTCAACACATATAAGTGAAGCACAGGAGTGTATAATGAAAAAGCGGAGCGTGTCTCTCTCCCAAACAAGCATGCATGGATCCGAATTATTGCAAGGACCAGAAAACTAACACAAACAAACTGAAAGTAAAAACAAACCAACGCTCCAAGAACAACACATAATGTGTAAAGGAATAAAAATATAGTACCATGAGAAAAATCGATGATTGTTGATGAAGAAGGGGATGCCTTGGGCATCCCCAAGCTTAGACACTTGTAACTTCTTGAATATTTCAGAGGAGGGTCCATGCGGAGCCTCCCCAAGCTTAGGATTTTGTTCCTTCTCGATCTTCCTTCATCACCTCGCACTTGGATACTTTAAAACTTCCTTCACGCAAAACTTATAGCAACTTCATTAAGAGGTTAGTCCACAAAAACAATATCTTCCTTCAGTTCCAGAGCACATATCAAGAACTCATTTTTTTTGCAACATTAGCTACTGTCACAAAGGTCTAAGTAAAGCTCTAACTTTGAAAAAACTTCACTTTGCCTGCGAAAGAAGCAATGCAAAACTGAGGACAAAATCTGTCAAAAAAAACAGACTGTAAAGATGAATTTTTTCGAGGCACTTATGGACCTCAAATCAGAAAACTTAAAACTAGAAAAAGGTAGAAAAAACCCTGATGCTTGCTTTCAAACATTTGAAGCCACAGATGACGTTCTGTGATTTTTTGGAGTTTCGAACAGTGAGGAACAGAAATCTGTTTCTGGACAACAAACTCACAAATTAGTCTTCCTCTCTTTAGAGGCTATTCTTGGCACCAAAAAGCAAAACAAAAAGATACAAGAGAGTTGTTACAGAAGTAACATCACCCAAAACTGAAAGAAACCAAAAAGAAACAGAAGGTAAAAATGGGTTGCCTCCCATAAGCGCTTTTCTTTAACGCCTTTTAGCTAGGCAGAAAGGGAAAATTCAAGTTTTATCAATAGTATCATCCAAAGAAACGTTGGACAATTTTTCACAAATACATTGTATTTTACTTATGCATGGTTCAGAATTTCCCCTCTCACTACCTTTTGGTCGACTTCTTTCATCAAAAGGATTTTCAGGAACAACCCAATCAAAATTCTTCTCTAGAGCCTCATGCATTGCTATGAGTTTAAATGGTATGGGTATTTTTAGTTCCTTTTCACATTCAGTTTTTCCCTCACACTTCATTCTTTTAGTTTCAAAAATTTTAAGGGTATGCATAAATCTTTCTAGCTTCTCTGACAATTCAGTTTTTCCCTCACACTACATCCCAGCATATTATAATGAGCAAAAATCTTTCTAGCTTCTCTGACAATATTGTCAAATTGCATAAGCAAGATTTTAAGAAAGAAATCTCTATCTCCCCCCTTATCCATACTTTCAAGTTTAAAGAATAATTGTTGTATTGTAGGATGAAGGTTAATGAACCTAGCTTCTAACCTTGCCACCAAAGAAGCTATAGCATCCTCATAATCATGTGTAAGCTCTACCAAAGATTTTTCATTCAGATCATAAAGACTATTAATATGATTAAGGAATTCTTCAATATTGCTTTTACCAATGATGGAACCACTTCCTACCTTAATGTCACACAAACCAAAAAGAGACAAGTTGCTGATTTTTTTTTTGTGTTTTTCAGTTTTAAGGCAAACAAAACACAAAACAAGGCTAACAAAAAATATACTAGGCAAAACAATAACAAAGTAAAGTGAAAGGATGTGTGAAACTCCCCTAGCTGAAGCTTCCAAGTCCCCGGCAACGACGCCAGAAAACTTCTTGATGGCGTGTTGTTGGGAGACCCCATGAGGAAGGTATGATGCAGCACACAAGAAGTTTTCCCTTGATTACAAAACCAAGGTTATCGAATCCAGTAGGACTTGGAGAAGGCTTAGCAAGGTGTCAATCCACTCTGGCGCTTGTAGATTAACGTGGACCTGCACACAATCATAAACAAACTACTTTGCCCCAACAAAACAGAGAGGTTGTCAATCTCTCCGGCTTTCCAAACACAAAGAATTAAATGTGTGGATATAAAATATGATGATGATGATGAAATATGACCAGTGAACAAATATTGATGAAAGCTATGAAAACGGTTGTAAGCAATGTAGGAAAATAGGACCGGGGTCCACAGTTCACTAGAGGTGTCTCTCCAAAAGATATACATGATGGGTGAACAAATTACAGCATGGCAATTGACAGAATTATAGGTGCACAACAAGGCTATCATAAAATAATATAGTTCACCGCTTCATCTAATATGGGCATTACATCAAAATACATAGACCGTCATCCAACTGCATCTATGACTAATAATCCACTCTGGGATCGCTATCCAGCATGTCACCCAAATGTATTAAGTTGCAATTAACAGATCATTGCAATAAGCAAAGTGAATAATGTAAGAAATGTAGATAACATGAAGAAATCACACCGGTGTTTTCTCCCTAGTGGCAACAACACATCTCTAGCCTTGACCGTTCCTGTCATCGAACTCAGACAAAGAGAGGCATGAACCCACTATTTAGTATAAATACCCCCTCATACAACACTAACAATTACTCGGGCAAAGCAACCACTAGCATCGGAGAGCATGCAAGGTCATAGATGAAACACATAAGTGAACAAAAGTAATGACTTCCACAATTAATCGGATCCATGCAAACGCAATCATGTAGCAATTACAAATAGATGATCTTGATCATGATAGGCAGCTCACAAGATCTAAGCAATAGAGTACAAGGAGGAGAGACAACCATCTAACTACTGCTATGGATCCGTAGTCCCGTGGTGGACTACTCACGCATCATTTCGGAGGCAGGCATGGTGATGTAGATGCCTCCGGCGTCGATTCCCCTCTCCGGCAGGGTGCCGGAAGAGCTTCTAAACCCTCCCGACCTAGGGTTTGAGATGGCGGCGGCCTCGGACGTATTCTGGAAATTGTGACCGGTTCTCCTCTGTTTTTAGGTCAGAGGGGAATTTATAGGCGAAGGGGCGACACGAGGCGATGGACAGGGGCCCCAGGTGGGCCCCACGCGCGGCCAAGGGGGGGGTCGCGACCATGTGGCTCCTGGAGCCCCTGTGCCTCCCCTCCGGCTGTCCTTCGGGCTCCGTATTCGTTTCAAATTGGAAATAATTCCCGTAAATTTTGAGAGCAATCCGAGAAACTTCTCAGAACAACTTTTTTGAAACAAAAAGACAGCAGAAAACATGAACTGTCACTGGGCATGTTGTTAATAGGTTAGTTCCATAAATTATGCCAAATGATATAAAAACATTGTAAAAACATGTGGCACTGATATATAATCAAGCATGGAACATAAAAAATTATAGATACGTCGGAGACGTATTAGACACTACTTCTGATGACAAGCGGGCTAAAGATCTACCGCGCCATTACGCCAGGAAGTAATCAGACATAGTCTAGTTGGCTTGTGTCGAGCGGTCGGTGTGTTCCGGGGAGGTCGACCCCTCTAGCCTCTGTTGGCCATTTGTTTTATCTGGCGAAGATGTATGCCGCATCAATTGTATTAACTCTTGTGAACCTCGTTGCTTTATTAATTTAAAACAGAGCACTTAGATGCCTGATTTTAAAAAAAAAAGTTGTCTCATGTCTTGGGGTCATCCATCAGTTCACGAGCTGCAAATAGGGGAGGAATGGAAAGGGAGACCATTCCAGGGGCCTGGCTGCAAATCGGAGAACGTCGAGCAAAACAATAATGACAATAATAAATAGAGGAAGAATGGCAAAGGAAACCATTCCAAGGGCATGGATGCAAATCGTAGAACGTCGAGGGTCGTCTCCGCAACTGCCCAATCGCATAACAACCACATCTGAGCCTGCGGCGTGAGTGCCATCGACGGGTCGTCGTCGTCGTCTCGCCGAGCACGAGACATAAACAAAACAAGCAAAGCAAAAACCCACCCAGCTCCTCCTCTGCTTTTTACCGCGCGCGGTGAAGGCCGAGGAGATCGATCAGGCGACTCTCTCTCTCTCTCTCTCTGTCCCCAGGCCGTGCGTAGGCGGGGTCGGGAGCCGGGTTTTCTGATCGATCGCTGCGGTGGCGATGGTGGAGATGGACGGAGCCGTGGGGGTGGGAGTCGGCGGAGGAGGAGCGGAGGCGGCGCGGCGGTGGCGGCTGGCGGACGAGCGGTGCGACCTGCGGGCCATGGAGTCGGAGTACGTCCGGCGGTTCCACCGGCACGAGCCGAGCAACCACCAGTGCTCCTCCGCCGTTGCCAAGCACATCAGGGCCCCCGTCCACCTCGTAAGCGCCCCTTTCCTCTGCTGCTGCTTCCTGGCGGAGGCTGCCAAGGTGTTTCTGTTTCTTGATTTGGTTAGGCATCTCCAGCGCTGATTTCTGAGTAGGAGAGTTGCGAACAATCATTACGGAGTATATACTACTTGTTTGGTCCGTTTCTGGAATCAGTTCGCAAGCTTATAATTTGGAATTGGAGAACCGATTATTAGTCGATAGAATAGCATCCAGCATCGTGATTACTGAAGGATTTCTCTTTTCTCACAATAGCAAACAAACAAAGGTACATGCCGTTTTATTGAGCTGTTTTCAAATTGGGCAGCACGTATTGCTCGCTTTACAACAAGAACAGGAGGGACCATAGATGATTGATCGCAATGATAGCCACATAGCTGTTCAGATTTTTAATTCGCCTCCTCTCCTCATCTCACGTGGAGTGATGCTTCGCCCACCTCGAGATCCCGGCTAAATGTACTTTTTCGACATTATTTTTGGATTTCAAGCTGTTTCTGCACCCCGTCGGTACTTCCTTACTAATTTATCTTTCAAAGGCTCTGCCTTTTATTCTGCAAAGTAATCGGTAGAGCTGGTGGAGATATATGCTTCACTTGGACTCCACTCTTTTGGATATGTGTATTTAAGTATTTGTCAGGGGAATGGATGCAATATCGTGATCATTTTTTTATGCATTAATTATGCTATGCCGGTGGTACATAGAGTTAATTAATTAGGTAAAGCAACATAACCAATCATTTTTCGTATTCCAGTGATCGGCATATGCTTACAGGATACCTCACTCTATGTTTAAGCAGGTCTGTTTTTTTTTCGAAAATAAATTTAAGCATGTCTATGTCGTGCATAGCACTCTCTAGACTCTTACCTCCTATCATGAATAGTGTCTCCAATCAAAGGAGCTGTCTCGTTCATGACATTGCACCCTCCTTTCTGTTTTCTTCTGATAATTTCTTGTTTTTTTCTACTGTTTATTATTGATAGGACGGCCTGGGTTATCCATTACAGTCAGGGTCTTTGTGCAGCACATTTAATATAAACGAGCTTATGTGTTACAAATTCTTCATTTATAAAATTACACATGAATGTGGTTAAATCCAGTTGAATTCCCTGATGAAGTAATTTTCTATGCGGGTGTTCACTCAGGTTTGGTCCTTGGTTAGGCGGTTTGATCAGCCACAGCTTTTCAAGCCCTTCGTAAGCCGTTGCGAAATGAAGGGAAACATTGAGATTGGGAGCGTGAGGGAGGTAAATGTAAAGTCCGGCCTTCCTGCCACGAGAAGCACCGAGAGGTTGGAGCTGTTAGATGACAATGAGCACATACTCAGTGTCAAGTTTGTTGGAGGAGACCATAGGCTGAAGGTATGCACCGGTCCTGATCGGCTGTTAATCTCACAATTTTTTTTAGATGATGCTTGGTTGTGTGGACCAAACATATGAATCTTCAGAATTGATACCTTATATTGTGGAATTTTTGCAACTTCCTTCTTCCATAGTACTGCAAACTCCTTACTGGACTGGCCACGAACCCCTTACAGAATACCTGGTGGCTAACAGACCAGATATTTTTTTTGGTCACAACTCCTTATAGTGAATTTTAGAACATATATGCATAATTTACACCAAATTTTCAGTAAATTTTTTTTTAGATAAACGGGGCAAAGCCCTCTGGTTCCATTTTATATATGCAACCAGAATTTTTTCAGTAAACTTGAGTGCTCCATTTTTCTTTATGCAGAAAGACTATTAATTGCCCTGTTAGGCGAACATATCTTATCCCTGCATTTTTTTCTTATATAGAATTGCGGTCTGGCCATTCATCAGTGAGAGCTTATCTCAAACGGGTGTGCTGCAGGGTGAGCTGCCATCTAATGAGATGATCACAATAATATAAGCCAAGATAAACATGGTAGTGGGTAGGTTAATCCCTTTCCAATTCAAGTTCATTGCATGTTGCACTGAGTGCACATGACGGATTGATTCCATTGATTAGAATATAGACATCTTCCTTCTTTAGAAAACTTACTAAAAAATGTTTCTTTGTTGGATACAATGTTCCTGCACCAGTAAAACAGAGTACAGTTGAAACAGCAGATGGCAGGTGCATCTGGCATCTGTTCTGTCCTGCTGTACTAACAGTAGACAGGAATATGTGCACACACATGCAATTATTACTAATCTTCGCGTTGATACACGGGTGCGCTAACACGATGCAAACTTTGATCTGAGATGATACTCATCCTGAATCCATCCTGTTGTCTCTTCCCGTCCTATCGTCAGGAGACAGATTCCAAGCATTCCTGTCGTCTAATTAGCACAAAACACGCATCATTTGTTGCTATATGCTGTTTGTATGTTCTTAATTATTTTGGCCATAATACTAAAGTATGGTCCTGAGTTTCCATCCTTCGACCTTACTGGTTGCATCAAGATCTATCACTCATTTGTGGTGGTCCAGCAATTCGCTTTGCTCAGCCACAAGTGGATTTGGTCACATGCGTTGTCTCGGATAATATAAGAGAAACTTACACGATTTCTAGGGAGAAGTTATCTGAAATTCATGTGATGTATTTTCAGAACTACGCATCCATTCTGACGGTGCACCCCGAGGTGATCGAGGGGCGGCCCGGAACCCTGGTGATCGAGTCCTTCGTGGTGGACGTCCCCGAGGGCAACACCAAGGACGAGACATGCTACTTCGTGGAGGCCCTCATCAAGTGCAACCTCAAGTCGCTCGCCGAGGTGTCGGAGCGCCTCGTCGTCAAGGATCAAACCGAGCCCCTTGACCGGTGATCGTCGATTACGATTTCCGGTTCGATCAAAATTTGCATGTCCCTAGAATGTGCAGAGCTATTTCTCCAATGGAGCCCCTGTAGGTTCTTGGATCATGAAAGAAGATTGTGATGTGTCCAAGAGAGAATTATGTTCCCTTTCCTCATTGAGCTTCGTTCTGTCTCTGTTCTTTCTCGTCCTTGTACGCTGGGAGGAGATCGAAAAGGAATGGCACGATTGTGTGTTATTGTAGCGATGAAGTAAACATGAAAAATGTTTAGAACTGCATGGTCCTGAACGCCTTATTCTGGGGTCTCAGGGGCTCTCTGTAATTAGATTCGGTTTAGTTTGCTGAATGATGCTCTCTTGAGGTATATGTATATGGGGGGATGTCTGATTGCGTTGCGTAAATACCGATCTTTATTTTATGAAGGACATTTTATTATTTAAGAGTTTTAGTAAATGCTGATCTAACATTTGTAAATTTAGTTCTCTAGATAATGGCTTCGAACGTTAGTTGCTGCGATGATAATTAAGGTGCTAGAAAAAGTGTTCTTCTTTTTCAAGAACATGCAATCGATGGTTGCCTGTTTTTCCATCGGGATTCAGAAAGGGTTTATGCAAGACGGCCTAGTTCTTTTACCAGCTTAACAAATAAGTTGCCCACTCTCCAGCTTACCAGCTTATTACTTAATTAGTTTTAAAGCTCCAAATAATAAGTTGAGTGGCTTATAGGAGAAGCTGGAAGGGGGCAGCTTATTTTTTTAGCTGGCAAAAGAACTGGGCCTATTTCTCCTGTATACCCGCCGGCTGCTTAGCTCTAGTTCTGCACTGCAGCTGCTACAAAACCTGACTCATTGATGAAGTACTCTTTCTGTCTAAGGTTCAAGAGCATTGCACTCAAGCCATAGGCTGACTTCTTTTAAGTTTCTGCTTATGTATAAGCAAGTTTCCAAATTTTTGCGCGGAGAAACTCCGGTGGCCAGAAGCTCCCAGAAACCGAGGGGAGAGTTCTTTTGGGTTTATATTGTTTTGGCTTATTTGCTGGGATGAGTTGTGAGATGTCTGTTAATGCCTGGGGCGGAGGCGATGGTGCCGGCGGCGGTGGTGAGGGCGCCGGTTGGGGACGGGGCCGGTTGGGGAGGCTGGAGAGGCACGAGAACCGAGCGGGTGTCCGGGGCGGAGGCAGAGGCCGACGCGTCAGGGGCAGGAGAGGTCGGGGCGGAGGCGTCGAAGCGGGGGCCGAGGCGGCGCCGGCGGCCGTGGAGCGGTGGAACCGTAGCTCGATGTGCAGATGAGCACGAGGTCGCCGGCGGAAGGGTGCGGAGGAGGTCGGGGCGGCTGGAGGTTGGAGGTCGGTGATGCCTCCCGATACGAGGAGATAATGGTTAGATTTTTTTTCATTTTGACTTGTTCCGTTTAGGTGGAGTGGCAATTGGACGTAATTTCCTCAAGGAACATGTTTACTTTCCAATACCCCTTCGCTAGCGAGTGGAGAAGCTGCGGGAAACTCCTCCCGAGTAGTTTCTTGCTCCGCGTACAAAACTTACTTCCGCGGTGGGCTAAAACTGGCATAATCTGTAGACTTCTTTTACGTTTCTGGGCCTATAAGCAGCCCAGAAGCCACAAAAGAAGTCACCCATAGTCGCCGCATACCTGCCATTGCAAGTGCTGTTATATCTTCTTTTCTTACCCTGACTTGTCGCGATGGAATACCACCATTGTACAGTTTCATGTTGACATGGGATCATGCCAGCTGCTCCTCGGATCTAGTAGAAGGGAAACCAAAACGGAAGCGCTATTTTGGCTCGTAGGAATAGATGACCCCATTATATAAAATGTATTTTTTTAAATATTTCATGTGTTCAAAAAATCTGAAAAAATAACTTAGTGTTCACACACAAAGTTACACATTTTTTTGTTGTTGTGGCCCGTGAAAAAAAAGACAAAAATTCGTTGCTCCAAAATGATTGTTCACGAGACGTTTTTTTTTCTTTTACATACACATGCCACAAAAATATATCTTTTCGCAAAACTTTGTGTGGGAACATTAAATTTCTAAATGCACATCTGAATATTTTGGAACTTTATAATATTTTAAAATGTAGTTATTTATTTATTGTGGGATTATATACTTCTATGAGCCAAAATGGATTTCCGAACCAAAACAGCCTTAGAAAGGGCACTGAGTGACCAGATGGTCAGTGTTTCCTAGTCTTGGTAGCAGAGAGAAAAACTCAGGATTAGAGGGAATTCGGAGAGAGGGGTAGTTAGGTACCTGAAACAATGAGCTAACAAATCAATTTTAATAGCAAAAATCTCCAATTGTGTTTAGTGTTTGATCGTCTTGCATATAAATTGTGAAGGGGAAGGCGGAAAGAAAGTGCGTTTGTTGTGGTAAACTCCCAGCTACGAGCCGACCATTACTAATAAGAGTGCTTTTCTGATTGAAGGGCTTCACCTAATTAAGCGTGTACGAAAGTTTGACATTTTGGAGCAAATGGACATATATTTGTCGAAGTATGGTTTTCAACATCCCACGGCAATCTCACTGCAGAGGCAACGGAAGAGAGTTTATCTGTTTGGCGTGCGGCATGGTCAACAGTTGTGAGTCGTAGACGATGTAGATGAAGTTGACTAAGAATTTATTTATGATGTGCCTACAAGATGAGTACAAGGAGGTCTCATTGAGCTTTATCGATGAACTCGGCAAGAGGTCTATGGATCTAGGGTTTAGGCAATGGCGATTACAAAGATGCGTAGCGTCGGGTAGGTTGCGACTTCGAGCTTTAGGATGGACGTGTCTTCCTGTCTATATCCTTCAATAGATGTTCACGGCCTGTACAATTAGGTTTTCTCCTTGACTTGCACATCAAGTTTTGATCTTGTAGCCTTTTTCAGTATAGTACGTTGCGAGTTAATCTTCTGAAAGTATTGATGCAACATGACATTTCTAGGTTGGTGGAGCCTTCTACAATTAGATCGCCCAGTTGCTAGAGTTCTTGAACATCGTGGGCTGGAAGTGGCATAGACCCATAGGATTATAGCCTAAAACCTTTTATCTCTGAGAGACTATCATCACATATGTTATGGGATAATCTCTTGGCCTCCACGCTCCCCCCTTTCGCAAAGCATCGATGATAATTTTAGTTGGTCCAGGAGACGATTAAATTTCTACACAATGGTAAGATGGCGGTTGTTGTCCTGAAAGTTGACAGCACCAAGTGTTTCAATCCCCTTCCGAGGGAATTACTTCGGAAATTTTAGCGCGCCAACGTTTTGGCTATCTCACGAGGAGCTAGATTTTCAACTGGCACAATGGTTGCAGGGCGGCGCCCGTACCCGTCCCACAAAGTAGGCAAAATAGGTAAAGTTAGCTGTCACTAATCTGCTAAGATTTAGATTGTTTTGAACTAAAAACGAGTTATGCGGGACTTTGCGGGACCGCCGCTTCCAACCCTAACTGGCTCGTCTTCCATCTTGATTAAGTGCTGTCGCAGTTGTGCTTTTTCAACTATGTTATATGGCATACCTTTCTTTTATATGGCCAAGCTCATAAAAAAATCAAGATTCATTAGCTGTTGAATTATTTTCATCTATGTTATATGGCAAACATTTTGGATCTGTTCCTCGAGCTATATCACCTCCATCGATGAGACACAAAATACAACATGTATATCTCCTGTAATGGGGATGCATATGGCAAGATAAGGGGAGTGTGTTTGCGTTCAAAAAGAGGCTTTGGTGCACTTCGTGTCCTCTATTCTAAGTTACAATTTTCTTTTTGAGAAAAGACACCAGAAGGCATCTTATATTTGATATTTATCAAGTAAAACACTAAGTTGCAATTAATTTAAACATGTTTGGTATTTGTGATAATTTAAATCATTTTGAATTATTAACCGTTCGAACAAACATGTCTGACATGCGACATCAAGTTCGACGCCCCCTGAGTGGTGGCCTACGATGAGTCTGATGCAGAAGAAGCACTCGAAGATGACATGGACACCCTGTACGAAGCACGCGACATCGCCCTTACCCACACAGCCGTGTATCAGCAAGACCTACGCAACTATCACAGGCGGCGACTGCGGCCCAGAGCGTTCGTCCCTGGTGATCTTGTCCTCCGTCTCAAACAGAAGAAGGTGCATAAACTTGCCTCCCCGTGGGAGGGTCCGTATATCGTGACAGAGACAATCGGCGGCGGAGCTTACCGCCTGAAGGACTCGAAGACGGGGACAGTCTGCAACAACCCGTGGAACGTTGCGCAACTGCGCCGCTTCTACGCCTGATCGACCCCAATTTGTAACAGTACAATGTCAAGAAGCGGCAGGTTTCAGACGCACTCTTTCCCTCGCCAGGGTACCCGAGGGGACTGGAAGGGTTTTAATGAGGCGGCCTGCTCGCAAAAGTCAATAAAGTGATTTGAGGAACAAGCTCTCCCCTCTACTTTTATCAGCAAGCAACATAAACCTAGGCCGCCACCCGAATTACTCGAGGGCTGCGCCATACAGGTTCAACTCGAAAATCCTCGGCCGCCACCCGAACCACTCGGGGGCTGCGCTGTACAGGTCTAAGTCAAAACCTAGGCCGCCACCTGACGCACTCGGGGGCTGCGCCATACAGGTCCAACCCGAAAACCCTCGGCCGCCACCCGAACCACTCGGGGGCTGTGCTGCACAGGTCTAAGTCAAAACCTAGGCCACCACAGCCGCGCCGTACAGGTTCAACTCGAAAATCCTCGGCCGCCACCCGAACCACTCGGGGGCTGCGCTGTACAGGTCTAAGTCAAAACCTAGGCCGCCACCTGACGCACTCGGGGGCTGCGCCATACAGGTCCAACCCGAAAACCCTCGGCCGCCAACCTTCAATGACATCTAGAATTATTTTATATTTATAACAACAAGATATGTGCTTGATTTTTCTCCTATATTTTCAGATAGTATGTACTTAATGGTAGTTGCCAGAGAATTATGTTCAATGAGATACTAAAATTGAAAAAGTTGCCAGAGAATCAAAGTTAGTCGTTCATTATAGTTATTTGTTGAACCATAATTTTTGAAGGACGAATCGAAATCATTACAACAAAAATATATTTTAAAAACTATGGATACTAAAATTGAAAAAGTTGCTTATTAAACTATCTTATGTTAACAAAAAAATGAAAGACCAAAATATAAGGGCCCTTCTTTCTTTCAAAAATGGGGAACTGCGCCCCGACTTCTGCATCAATAGACACATTCTTTTATTGCATAGTTTCCAGAGTTTCAATAACGTAGAAATATGAAAAACATAGGATTGAGATAGCATTGCCTGTGCAAACCAGAGAATTGTAGGAATGCTTAAATTTGTGAAACTAGGTGTTTGATTCGCAAAATTAGAGAAAACACGAGAACCCTTGAAATCATAATGAAAGCAAGGTTTAAATAAATACAATGAAAATATGACCTTTGTCTCGTTGTTTGTGCATATGAATGTAAAACAATATTTGAGTGGATTGTAGAATCATGTTGTTTTCCTTTTGAAACCTAAACCAAAAGAAAATTTTCTCCATATTTCCTTTGCTCCATTCCTTTGAATCAAATGAATAAATAGTGTCATAAAAAAATTCCCTTGTTATTCCTCCAGTATTTCTATGAATCCGCGCGTGCGCGCGGGGGGGGGGGGGGGGGGGGGGGGGGGGGGGGGGGTAAAGGATCTATATAAAATAAATCAGCAATCTGTTGCACTTGTTTTACATACAACTACAAGCACGGTCCTACTATTTTTGTGATTCGACGGTAATTAGATAATTAGATGAATTTATTGTCTATCGTCAAGATAGACTTCATAAAAAAATTGGTGGATATCTCTTACTGCCGCTCAAGTCTCAAGGCATTTCGAAAAAGACGACAACATCCATCCCAATCCTAGTTTCATGGGAGCTTCTTTGTCATCAAGCGCGAGGCGTCACTTTGGGTTTCATCCCGCGAGCGTTTTCCGAGTCTTTTAACACTGGGAGAGTAAGCTTTTGTTTTGGCCATTTGTCATGTTTGTCGTTGTCTAAGGTAAAACTCTTTCTCTTAATTAGCAAACTTTTGCCCGTTTCAACCAAAAAAGAGAAAAAAACCATGGCAGGCAGTGCGACGGACGAGGTGGTCCATTAACTAAGTTTAGATTGTTGACGCAATAGGGGATAAAGAAACAAGCTAAACTTAGCATGTATGCGACGATGACGAGGTCCATTACCTAAGTTTAAACAAGGCATTCGACCATTCATTCGCTTGTCTCTGCCTTCCTGCCACGTACGGCCGGGTAGTGTATATATATGCAAACTAGGTCCAGTAAACGTTTATTTCCCAAGCTAAGCCAGCTTTCTCCATTGTCGATCGATCCCTTGAGCCTCCTCCTCGATACTCCTCAACGAATGTTTATAGCGCGCGGACCTTCAACGCCATAGATCAAATGTACCCCGATGATGTCGCCATGCTCTCCCTCAGCGAGGCGGAGAAAAGGCACGTCGGTGGAACTGCGGCTAGTGTCACCATTGCGAGTCCAGAAAGATAGCCGACAATATTTCCAAGGACAAGCCCTGAGAAAATCATAGCTATCCGGCCTGTTTGGTTGCTCGGGTTAAAATTGGCCTTCCCGTCTCCGTGGCTCTGTCAGGCATTATTCTGAAAAAACGTAGACTGAGCCAAGTTGTGCAGTCCGTTTGGTTGCCCGCATATTGTTTTTTTTTTTTGCCTATTTATTTTGCATTTTTGTGTTTGGTTGCCTGCGTTGCAAACTGGTTGCATCTGCATGTGAGATATTCTAACCTTCTAGCCTACATGGTGAAGATTACCTCCCGTGACCGGTTCCATAGCGAAGAGCGGCGATGGAGGTTGAAATGCAATAGCTGCCGTGACGGTGCAGTTCCGGCGAACGGCGGCGACAAGCACAACAACTACTGCTGTGACACTAGGTGGCGAAAGGCGGCGACTGAGTTTGAAGAACGTGCTGTACACTAGTACACTCTATATACGTACAAAGTTCAGTACAAGGACTGCTCATATACAGTCGCCAAAATAGAAAACTTACAACACGAAAGTTGTGCGGAACATTGAGATGAAGGTACACCTCAAGGAAATTTCAAACGGTCGACGGAGTGCGACGAATTTGACAAAATTCGTCTAAAAATGCGCAACTTTCGGTCCAAAATTAAGAAGCTAGAGTCCACGAAACTCAAAATCAATCGTCTGAATGGAACATACTCGTCGATACGAACATATCTCGTGTTCAAAATATTTCGAATCAAGGTATATTTGCGTATATTAGAGGAGAATTTGTGAATAAGTATGACTAAAATGAGGAGAAGGGGAAGGTACATGAGCTGTCTCTGACACATCCCACATGGGATGTATGGTGCGGGACCAAGGAACTCAGAGCTCTCCTCAGCCTGCCCATGGAAAAACGGCTGATTCGGCCGTTCTTGTTGGGCTGCGGGCTCGCGGAACGCGCAGGCCACCAAACAGCCCAATTTTTGCATGCGCAGGGTCTGGTTGGGGTGTCGGTGGGCTACAAAACACGCCCATCATGTCTGCGCTCGCCAACTGTACGTGCTGCAGTCACCAAATAAGCCGCGCTATCAATCCTGCTTGCGCCGTGCGAGATGGGGCGACTTATTTGGTTGATAGCGATGATCTTTGGAAGGTTGTTGTCCAGGGAAATAGCGTCGACTTTCTTCTTGGACTCCTCGACACTAGTCGCAATTCGATTCGATGTGCTTCTTCTTCGACTCGCAAGAAAACGCTGCGGCCCAAGCATATCTAGCAAATCCACATCAATCCACATTTCTCAGGTGATCATCTTTTACAGTATACATTTTCTGTTATGACTGTGTAACATGCACTAGCACACATTATCCTGGCCCAGTATAATCCATCGTCTTGTTTTATTGGTCATCCTACATCCATGTATATTTCCCTCGGAATTTGGAGAATTTTGACCCTTAAGAAATTTTCCTACATGCGGCGATTTGATTTGTAGGATTAGATTCTTAGCAGTTTTTTGCAGATCCCCAATAATCTTAACTCTATAAAAATGTAAGCACCAGGCCTCTAATCTAGAAATTCACTCAAGGAAAACAGAGGAAATTGGGGATCCAGCCTGTTCCACCCTTCCATCCTCCGGGCTAGTTCATCAGGTTACGTCACTTGCCGTCCAATATTCATTCGTCACTACCGTCCAATATTCATTCGTTACAAGCCGGCTCTCACGAAGGAGGCCACGTTCCTTAAATAACTCTCACGCACTCTCTCTGGGGAGGATCCCAGGCTGATCCTCAGGTGGCCCACTCGCCAGTGGTCAGCCAGCCTGGAGCACGCCTGCGCCTTCGTGGCCGTTCCTGGTTGGTGGCCTGGTGCTCCGTATCTTCTCCAGCTTCTGGCTCGCTGTCGAGTGGGGTCTGGCCGCTGACAATCCCCTCCCCTTGTAAACTTGCTTGACCCCAAACAGGTGCGTGTGGGTACTGCTGGCGTAAGGCTTCTGCGTCTTCCCATGTTGCAGATTCTTCAGGATAGCCGCTCCAACGTACCAGAACTTGCGCCACCGTGCGATGCCCTTGCTGATGAAGGCGGGACTGCAACACAACATCAGATGGAGGCAGTTGCTGTGTTACCTGGGTGCCGGGTCCAACACAAGGCTTCAACTGGGATACATGGAAAACCGGATGAACACGGCTAGTGGCTGGTAAGTTCAGCTTGTAAGCGACCTGTTCAACACGTTCGATGATACGGAAAGGCCCAAAGAACTTGAAGGCGAGCTTGTGATTCTTACGCTGGAACACTGACGTCTGAATGTAAGGCTGAAGACGCAGAAACACCTCATCCCCCACCGCAAACGTGCGCTCCGTGCGGTTCTTGTCGGCTTGGCTTTTCATCCTCTGTTGCATACACAGAAGATGCTGACGAACAGATGCCAGCACAAGTGTCCTGGTGTCAAGCCAACTCTGAATGTCTGTTGACTTAATCTAATCAGAAGCAGTCACTCCAAAATATCTGGGTTGCCATCCATAGAGTACCTCAAAAGGGGATTTCCCTAGTGATGCATGCCAATTCGTATTATACCAAAACTCACAGAGAGAAAGCCATTGTGCCCAGCGCTGCGGATGTGCACTAATGAAATACCTCAAGTAACATTTGATTGACTGGTTCACCCTCTCAGTTTGCCCATCTGTCTCAGGGTGATTGCTAGTGCTCATCTTCAGTTGTGTTCCTATTGCATGAAAGACAGCTTGCCAAAACTGACTAGTAAATATAGGATCACGGTCAGAAACAATGGATTGGGGAAGACCATGCAGGCGATAGATATTATCAACAAAGGCTTCAGCAACTTTACTAGCTGTGTACGGATGCCGGATGACGTAAGGGAATGAAGTGTGCATATTTAGTTAACTTATCCACAACTACGAGAATGCAATTGAAATGGCGAGAAGGTGGCAAACCGTCAATGAAATCCATGGTGGATGTTTCCCAAGGTGCAGAAGGTACATGCTGAGTTTGGAGGAGGCCAGGAGGGGCAATTCTTTCCGGTTTTGCCTGCTGGCAGATTCTGCAACAGCGAACAAAATTCTTTGATCATGCTCTTCATGCGAGGCCATTTAAACATAGAGTTCAAGCGTCGATAAGTCACGGGGAAACCAGAATGACCCCCCTGAGGGCTGTCATGAAACGATGCGATGATTTGGCGTTGGAGGTCAATGTTCTCGCCAATCCAGATGCGTCCCTTATAACGCAAGAGCCCTTGGTTCATTGTATAATTCGTGTTTGCTGCTGGGTCAATAGCCAGGCGTTGCAGCAACCCCTGAGAATGCACATCGTTGGTATAGCTGTCATGTATTGCCGAGATCCATGCTGGCTGAAAAGTTGTTACTGTGAATAGCTGGGAGTGTTCCGGAGGAAGCCAAGAAAGTGCATCTGCAGCCGTGTTGAGGATGCCTTTCTTGTAAACAATTTTGTATTGCAGACCCATCATCTTGGTCAGTGCATTCTTCTGCCAGTCAGTGTGTAGGCGCTGGTCGGTCAGATGTGTTAAGCTCTGGTGATCAGTACGTATAATGAATTCGCCTATCTGCAGATACGACCGCCACTGTTGGACAGCAAGGGTAATAGCGAGATATTCCTTTTTGTAGACTGACAGTCCACGGTTGCGAGGACCCAGAGCACGGCTAACAAAAGCTAACGGGTGACCATCTTGTGAGAGGACTGCCCCAATACCAATGTCGCATGCATCTGTCTCAACCACGAATGTCTTGTTGAAGTTAGGCAATGCAAGCACTGGAGCTGTGATTAGTGCATGTTTCAGCGTCTGGAATGCTGTTTCTGTCGCCTCTGTCCAAACAAACAGCGCGCCTTTCTTGAGAAGGGTTGTAAGAGGCTGACAGATCATGGCGTAGAATTGTATGCACTTGCGGTAATAGCCAGCTAATCCTAGGAATGGACGCAATTCCTTCAGTGTCATTGGAACTGGCAAATCTCTAATTGTGTGCACCTTTGTGTCATCTGTAGCCACCCCTTCCGAAGAAATGATGTATCCCATATAGGCTACCTTTTGATGTGCAAAAGCACACTTTGACTGTTTAACCTGCCACTGGTCTCGTTTCAGAATGTCCAACACTGCTGCCAAGTGAACAAGATGTTCTTCATATGTTTTGTTGTAGATAAGTATGTCATCAAAGAAAACCAAAGCAAATTTTCGCAGTACTGGGGCCAATGAAGCATTCATCGCATGCTGGAGGGTGGAGGGGCACCTGTGAGACCAAAGGCCATGACACGAAACTCATAGTGCCTGTTATGAGTCTGAAATGCCGTTTTGTACTCCTCTCCTGGGGCTAACCTAATATGATGGTAACCAGCCTTCAAATCAAGTTTGCAAAAGCATTTGGTGCCACACAATTCATCTAGCAGTTCGTCAATTACGGGCAGTGGGTACTTGCCCTTGATAGTGAGTGCATTCAGGTGCCGGTAATCCACCACCAAACGCCAGGTTCCATCTGCTTTCTTTACCAATAATACTGGAGAGCCAAATGCACTCTGACTGTGCACTATAACACCTTGCTCAAGCAGTTCATGAATTTGCTTTTCGATTTTAGTCTTAAGGTGAGGTGCAACACGATACGGTCTCACTGACACTGGTTGTGCACCAGGTATAAGAGGAATTTGATGTTCACACTGTCGTCTGGGAGGAAGGCCTTGCGGAGCTGCAAACACTGAATCATACTGGTGAAGCAACTGTTGTACTTCCGGCAACTGGGGAACCTTATCAGCAACAGCACTATCTCTCATCAATTGCAATTCAATTATTGTCTCAGGAAAAACAGAGTGTTCTGAACCGTGCAACACCACTGTTCTGTTCTCCTTTTGAAAAGAAATCCACCCTTGGGCCTAGTGTGTTGTCATGGCGCTGTATTTTGCGAGCCAATCCAACCCTATAATGCCATCATAACTTCCAAGAGGTAAAATCCTGAAGGAGTCAACAAATGTTTCCTCATTGGCAGTCCACTAGAGATCAGGAAGTATCTCATCGCTTTGGAGCAAGGCTCCACCTGCTACTTGTAACAGCCCCACTTTTGGACCCAGAAAATATGAGTAAAATTTTCACTTTTGCATCTCAATTGCATCATAGCATTCCTCATCCATTTTTGCTTCACATGAGATAATAAAGGAGCAATAGTTGAGAAACCAAATGGATGATGTGAGTAGTGAACAAAATTGCAAAGCAACTAATCATATTTGTCCAGGAAGTCCTAACTAATAACAAATATGGTTGTGGCAAGTATTAATGCCATTGCAAATTCAATTATTTAAGTAAAGCCTAAAATGCAAGAGAGCAATTATTGAAATGTTACCACATGAAATATTTTCCAAATGGGCTGCAATTTTTATTACAGGTTCCAAATATTATATAATGGCTCTGTGAATTTTTCCAGAATTTTACAAACTGTTTTGGTGCCTCAATTAAATAGAAAAGGCTACTGTTCTTTTAAAGGAAATAAAACAAAAAAAGGAAAAGGCAGGCAGGGTTTTTTTTTGCAAAGTCGCCGTCTTCCTCACGCTGTAGCGACCGCGTCCTCGACAGTCGCCGTTGCCGACGGACCTCGTCGCCACTGTCGCCGCTCTCTCTCTCCCCTGGCCCCCTGGAGCTTAAGATGCGCGTCCTCGACTGCGTGCTCCTCCTCCCCTCCTTTTTCCCCCACCTGCAGAAACCCTAGAAGCAAGCCGCGCCATGGCCGTGCGCTGACCAAGCCGCCGCCACTCGTCGCCGACGTTGCCGACCGCCGGGAGCAGATCGAGCCGCACCACCAGAACCGCCGTGGTCTCCTCTCCCTCCTCCGGCAAGCGCTCGGACGGGGACGCCCTACATCGACGCGTCGGTCTCGTCTTCCTCGCCGCTGTCCGCCGCGCCGCCGCCACGATTCCGTCGCCGTCCAAGCTTCCCCGCCACCACCGAGCAGCTGTACGTGCTCAGGGTGAGCACCGGTCCTCCTGGACCCCTCCCTTCTCTCTCTCCCCCTCTGGTTCATCGATTAGCCGTAGGCCGAGACAACGCCTCCGCCGTAGCTCGCCGCCGGGGTCCCTCCGGTGACCGTTAGGTCACGCCCCGCCGCCACTAGCCTCTCCTCGCCGTGCTGGACCCGATGCACCCCCGCATTGCCTCCCTAGCGCACGTGATCGACGGATCCATCCACGACGCCGCCGCCGGTGACCATCGCGCCGCGCCGGTCTTGGCATCCCTACCCAGGTCAACCTGGCACTGGGCCGGCCGGTCGACGTGGCTGCCACCGTGGTAGCCAGCCCACCAGTCAGTGGCTCTGGCTAGCCACTGGCCCGGTGCAAATCGTTTCGGCCAATTTTCTGGAAATAAAAATCAAAAACAGAAAATGATGTTGAACTTTGAATTGGCATAACTTTTGAACCACTTGTCCAAAAATTGCAAATAATATGTCAAAATGCTCAGCACTAAAATGTCTATCTGTTAGTACCATTGGTTAATTTAATTTGTCAAGATAAATTGCCTTCATTTGCTGAATACTAAAATGGCAGAAATAATATGGAAATTGTTAATTCCATAACTTGAGTTCTATATGTCCAAAAATTGTGTTCAATAGCTAAAAATGGTCAGTGGACAATAAGCTATCACTTGATGCCATTTGGGAGAGTTGGGGAATTAATTTTTAGTGCTGTTTACCAAAAATTGCTAAAATGGCAGATTTAAGTCCCGTTTTGAATAATTCATAACTTGGTGAATAATACTTCAAAAATTGCAAATTATATACCAAAATGACCAGCAAAGCAAATGCTATCTACCTATGTTAATATCACAGCATGCAAATAACTTTTACTTTGATGTAATTTTCGAATTGGTTAAAATGATTTAAATTGCTTAACCGTTTGAATCACTATTTCCTCACCGTTAATCGGAAAAATGCAAACAAGGTACCAAAACGATCAGTGGGCTAATATCTATCAAATAATGTCATTTCATGCATATTTACCTCATAATTCAGTACTGGACATTTTGGATATTCACCTAATTCACTAAGTTAAAGATGGAGTGTTGACCCGTTAATCGCAATATTTATTTTAGGGGTTCCATTTAACTTGTGGGAGATGCCCAACACCTTTTCAATGCATAATATGACCATATCATCATGATTGTGCATTGCACCTTGTATTCTTGTTATTTATTTTCCTTTCTTGTGTTGTTTGTGTTCGGTAGATTCCGGAGTTGAGGTTCCACCACAATACCTTGACAACCAGCGCGACCAGTACTACCAGCAAGGCAAGAGCTAACCTAACCTTCTTGGCATATCTCATATTACCCAAGTATTTGATCCACCATACTATTATTGCATTCGATTCTGGTGACAAGTTTTGGTCAGTGTATAGAATATCCTGTCAATTGCATGTTCCCTGAACCATTATCTGTTTCCCCACCTATGAACCATAGATTGAAGTGTTGGCCTGAGATAAATCATATCTGTTGTATGTCATGCTTAGATATGCTTAGCCATGCTTAGTCGAATGCTTAAGTTGTCCGTTGATTATTTCCATACTTGTGAATTGAATGGAATGTTCGGACAGTGGTGGAGACTTGTGTTGATAATAAATTGCTAAGAAGGCTGGGATGAGTTGCCAACGAGGTCGTTGGTGTTTTGTCTCATTCTTGCCGCCTAGGCTGAGAGTGCTTTTAGCTAGAACCAAGAAACGAGCGTGCTGCCATTGGTGGGTGTATGGGCGCCTCACTAAACTGAATAACTTGTACGGGCGTATCCAAGGGTCCTCTAGTTTGCTATTTCCATTTGCCGTGTGTGTGAGCGGAAAAAGAAATGATGAGGATGGTGGTGTTTAGGACGTGGCGATGGGGCAGGGGCTGAGGCTGGGTAAAACTTGCCCTGTGGCCCAGATGACTCTTGGATAGTCTCACGCGAGGTAAAAGGTTTAACCGCGCCTGCTTGCCGGCCTTCCCCGGAAGAGGCCAACTAGGTGAGCCGGACGGTACCCATGGGTAAATTAGTACACCCCTGCAGGGTTTAATTTTTTCGAAAAGCCGTGTCCACGGTTATGGACGAACTCTTGGAAAGGCGGATTAGCTCATAGAAAACCTGAACCTGATCTTTAATCAAATGGCAGCTAGAGGTTGCATAATCAACGTGTGATAAAAGGTTCATTTCCTCGAGGGTGATTCGAGGGAGTGCCTTGGTGGAGATAAGTGGAGTTGATGAATACAGTAGGTTCCCCCGTGAACCGAAGAGAAAAGTGTTACCCTCTTATCCCCTTGTGAAAACCTTCTGATTAGACGATGCGATGAGTCCTAGTCTCGAAGGAAACAAAACCAGCTTTATGCAAAACAACCACTTATATAGGTTTGCAAGCCTCCGTCAGCATCGGGCCTATATCGCCCTACTAATTCTTGCGAGTACGTCGTACTCAGCCTTGCTTTGTTGATTATTGTTTGTTTCAGAGGAGGACGCCACCGAACTGGAAGGTGGGTTCTACGTGACTTCGCGAGTAGTCTGGGTTCCCAGGTGGCAGCTTGGGACGTCTTGGAACAGGCTGGCACGGGATGTTTATCTGTAGCCTCTTAGGCCATAATTTTGATCTTGTTGTTAGACAACTATATTTTCTTTCCGCTTGATGTAATGATGGGTCTGCGACCTCTGATTGTGATATTTGCTATCTTTCTCAATTATATGAGTTGAACTATGATATCTTGGTGTCGTAGAGTCTGTGATGTGCCAGTTGTTCTACAAGTTTCGGTCTCTTAACTATACGTGAAATCGATGTCTGAGCTTATGGCATGATCGGGGTGTTGTGTGCCGATG
This sequence comes from Puccinellia tenuiflora, assembly GCA_012064385.1. Lineage (NCBI taxonomy): Eukaryota > Viridiplantae > Streptophyta > Magnoliopsida > Poales > Poaceae > Puccinellia > Puccinellia tenuiflora. Next base: position 101,880 of record QRDG01000290.1, on the reverse strand, counting down.
ATCCATTCCGAGCACACCTGCCAATGTAGTTTTGGCCTGGGATTGGTAAACCCAGTAACCCTCGATTGTGTAGCATGACCGGTTGCACAACGTTTCACTGTATAGTTCTGGGGTCGGGGCGCTACACTACTTGCACTGTCAATAGTACCAAGCTTCCTACGGCCAGACAATTGTTGTGCTTTGTTGCTGTCGATGACACAAGCAGAGCTACCTGAATCAATCAAGAAAAGGAGTGTATGCCCCTGGATTTCCACTTGCAACTTCATTGATTTTGGAGCAGCCACTTCAGAGTTCATTGCTGCAACAGATAGCATCATCAAACGCTGCTGGGCTACTGGATTTTCTATTTCAGAAGTTTCACTGTCAGCATCATCAGAACTTTGCATTGATTCAATCATTTCTTGAACAACATGGAGCTGAATACTATTCTTGCACTGATGTTCTCTTCCCCACTTCTCACCACAAACAAAACAGAGCCCTTTAGAATGCCTGTACGCCTTGAGATTATGCCACTTATCGTCAGGTTTGTGTGACTCAGCTGCTCTTTTCTCTTCCACAGTCTTCGAGATCCACTTGGCCGGGGGCTGTGGCGGTGCTGGTGGACTGAAATGTTGCCGTCGTCGGCTGGGCATTGGTGCCGGCTGAATATTGTTGAGAGGGGTGCTCCCGTCTCCCAATTCCTCATACAGCAAAGCCAAAGTGTAGGCCGTGTCCAAATCATGAGGCTATTGAATGGCAACTAGGACATGAACACCAGGTCGTAGCCCATCCAGGAATCGTGCGGTGTAATGCGGAGGATCTGGTCTAGGTTCATATGCAGCCAACTGATCCATCAATTCTGAGAAACGTGCCACATAATCTACCACTACAGTCTCCTGAGATATGTTAAATAGGCGACGCACAAGTATCTGGTGTTGATTCCTGCTGAACCTGCCAGGAACTGCAGTTGTGAATTCGTTCAGTTGGCCTTGGCACTTGTTGAAGGAACGCCTCGAGCCACGTTGCCGCTGCTCGATGAACTGGCAGAAGCAATGATGCCCACCGCTTCTCAAGCGTGTGCCACAATTCGGGTTGGAGCCATCAAATTGCGGCCAGATCGATGCGCGGGCCAGTATGATTTACATTAGTATCAGAGAATAAACGAGTATCAGGCTGCTGCCAAGGAAGAGAGGTACGGCCGGAGTGCATACCTCCGACCGGAGGAGACAAGTGAGATGGACTCGTCGTCCCACGGTATGGTTGGTCAGAGCAGTGCCCATCGGTGCCGGCGGTGCCCATCGGCTCCTTGTGACGAACATCAGGAGTCTGATCCGCCCCGCGCCTAGGATCTGGCCGCGGAATTCGGGCGAGGGAGGCCGCGATCAAAGCCATCTCGAAACTCAGCGATTCCTTGACCGTCGTGAGGTCGTTTCCGATGGAGACCTTGATTGCTTCCACATCGGTCGCCACCGCAGATCACACGGAGTCAACCGCGGAACTCACCGTCTTGATTTGTTTGTTGGTGTCGGCGATGAAGACGCGGACGGCGTCGAGCGTCTCCTTCTTGTAGTCGAGGAAGCGGGCTTCATATTCCTCCATCGTCTCCGCCTTGAGGAGCTCGTAGAGAGCCTTCGATTCCGGCGAGAGATTCTCCATGAATTCTGGGCGCGAGCGAGAAGAAATCGGGTGGCGTGAGAGTGGGTGGGGAACTCCAGATCTGGATGAATGGCTCTGATTACCAATTGTACGCACCAGGCCTCTAATCTAGGAATTAACTCAAGGAAAACATAGGAAATTGGGGATCTAGCCCGTTCCACCCTTCCACCCTCCGGGCTAGTTCATCAGGTTACGGCACTGCCGTCCAATATTCATTTGTTACAAGCCGGCTCTCATGAAGGAGGCCAAGTTCCTTAAATAACTCTCACACACTCTCTCTGGGNGTGGTGTTTTCCGGCAAGGGGTGACAAAGGGTTTACCCAGCTTCGGATCTCGCAACGGTGGCGAAACCCTACGTGCTGCTATAATTCACTATAAGGCAATATCGCCGAGTTACAGTGGATCGAGATCGAGAGCGTGCCCTAAGGCGTCCCGTAGGCCGGCTTATAAAGGTGTCCGGACCTAGGGCTTACAGGAGGAAACATAACCGACTAAGTACAGAGTTCTACTCTAATCTGGCTTGGACCCTGCCTTGTGGGCAAAGTCATCCGCAATGCAGGCCGACTTCTGGAACCTTCTCTTAGCCGGATGGGCCTCCTGCGCTTCATCATACTGGGCCGCCCGGTTAAGCCGTATTCGGCTTACCACCTCTATGGGCCACCCTGGTATGCTGGCTTTTAGTCTCCTCTACGAGGATACCTGTTCGGCATAACCCCAACAGTAGCCCCCGGAAAGCTTCAAGTACTTCGGCGGCTGGCTTCAATCTTCCGGCAATATGTTGTCCGGGAAATTCATCATCCGTCTTCAGTCTTGGAGCATTCCCAGAAACCTGCAATCATGTCGAACAGCTTTGTCGATTTAAGTGTGCCGGCTTTGTATGCCGAAAAGCACCTGGACGTGTAGCGACACGTGTCCGCCGATTTGATGGCTATGTCAGACCCGGCAGTGTGAGTGGAGGAGCATCTTTTGAATGCAGGGGTTAGTTTCCATTTTTCCCGCACTAGAACCGAGGCGTCCGAGAGAAGGAAACGTCTCCAATGGCTCGATCCGTTACACGTGGCGAGAAATTCGGCTCCTGACCGTTGCACGCATCTCGGCGCTCCGCTATAAATGACGATCGCTTCGTCTCCGTCGCTACCTCGGACCATTTGCAACCCTAGCACCAACTTCTCCAGATCTCATCCTCGAGCTCCAACTCCATCTCTCCATCGAACTCCATGTCATCGAGCGCTCCCAGCTCTCCTGTGGCCGACGTCGCGTCGCCCAGTTCGGCCCCGCTGATGGGAGGGTCCGCATCCATGGCCGCCGCCGCCGCCGTCGAACCAACCGCCGCCGCATCTGCACCTTCCTCAGCTCCGGCGAGTTCCTCTGCCGCTTTGGGCCGCGATGCCGTGGCTCTGGCAAAACCGCTACCGAAGCCGCTGCCACGGAGCCCTCTGCTTCCGCGGCTGCTGATGCTGCCGTCAAAGACATCAATGTCGGTGAAGAGGAAGAGGAAGGGGAAGCCGACAACAACAAGGGTGCGGCCAACAACCCGTCCAACAACTGGGTCTGCTCTGTGGTGGACGAGGTCAAGCTGAAGGGGATGGAGGCCGATGGAGCTATTCTTCCATCTTCTGAGTCGGCGTCGACTTGGCGATCCGCCTATGGCGACCCTTGTCCAACTCCCATCAATGACGAACGGGTACTTCTCTCTTCCCATGTCATTAGGGGATTTTCCTTGCCGCCTTCGGCTTTTCTAGTAGATCTCCTAGACCATTATGGCCTCCAGCTCCACAACATTACTCCAAACAGTTTGTTGTACATTTCCGGCTTTGTAGCACTGTTCGAAGGCTATTTAGGCATAAAACCTAGGTTAGACTTCTTCGAACGATGCTTCCAAGTCAAGAGGAAAATCGTGAACAAGGAGCTGCTGGTGGCCAGCACTATCAGCTTCAACTGCTGCCGGGATATCGATTGGTACCCTCAAGTGCCAATCGTTGATTCGGCAAAGGGATGGGCGTCCACCTTCTTCTAATGTAAGGACGTGGCATCGCCAAATCGACTGCAGGGGCTTCCCCCTTTCACAGACGAAGCCGGCACGCCCCTACCCTCATGGAAAAAGAAGCCGTCAGGTGGAATGCCGGCATAACATGCCGCCCTCCAGGCAAGGATTGCACAGTTGACATCCGGCTCTCCTCCCTTGACTGGGGAGGACACCATAATCTGCTGGATGAAGAGACGGATCCAGCCCCTCCAACATCGTGCTTGGCTTTTATGCGAGTACACGGGTGAATCTGATCCCATGCGGATCAACGAGAAAGACCTGGAGCAAGACCTCTTTGAGGCTCGCTTCAACAAGCTCATCAAAGCCCGGCCTGGAGAAGGCCGGCAATATGAAGAATCATTGCCAATGTATACGGCAACCAACCCTCCCCCAAAGGTACTTTGACTAACCAAAGCTCAATTCTTTGAGAGATTCGGGTTTGCTTTTGTCGGACTAACATGTAATATGTCAGATTCCTGGAATCTCCGACATCCGCCCTACTGGTAAGCCGTCGTCCGGCAAGGCGCCCACACGGTCCATCTCCTTTTCATCGGCTACCGCAGAGAGCCGGAAGAGAAAGAGCCAGTCGACCACGATTGGCGCTAAGTCATCTGAATATGACGATGCTATCGCTGGGCTCAACATCCCCAGCAAGAAGTAAGTCGACTGATAACATCTTCTCCTTCCCAAGCAGCAATGCCGGATTTGCTAAACTTCATCTTTTACCTTTGCAGGATAAAGAAAGGCGCTCCCTTGAAAATAAAGACAGTTGCCACAAGGACGAAAGCCTCTCCTGCCATCCCTCCCCCAACTCCTCCAGTTCCAGAGCCGAACCCAATAGAGGAGAACACCCGCACCATGGTGGCGGCTCCACTTGTTGGGAGAGCCGGGGTTATTCCTCCCACCCAGTGGACAGAGATGATGGGAAAGGTGGCAGAGCCTTCCTCTCCAAGGGCTGAAGCTCCGGCTAATGATGCCCCAACCTTCCCTCCGATCAAAGCAGAAGCCTTCGACGAGGAGGGGCGCATCAAGACGGAATTCATGAGCCGGTTCATGAAGGCACCTCGGCTTCCCCGAAAGAAGGAAACAACTGTCCGGGACGACGAGCCGGATCACACCAAGGCCTATGACACCTTTGATGTCATAGAGATCCTTGAAGATCAGCAGAATTACTTTGCTGATAGCTTTGAGGCCGGCATGACGCTTCTCCGCGAGCACTACCAGGTAAACATGTTACCCAGTAGCCCCCGAGCACTATGCCGGGTTAAGTTATTAGAACTAGCTGACATAGTGATCTGAATTAATGCGCATGCATACACTTAGCCCCCTAGCCATGAAATGTCGCCGTGTAGCCACCTTAACTTGTAAATATAGCTTTAGGCTTTTAGCCATTCCTTACGCAGATCCACCGAAAAATTGGCGTTGAAACTATCAATTCTTTGGGTGTGCGAAATCAGGAGATGCGCCGGCTAAAGACTGAGCTGGCGAACAAAGACGCCATCATCGAGGGGCTTGAGGCAGACCGGGTTCAGTACCAAGGTAATAATGCCGAAACTTAACTTTCCATAATGGGTATTTTTATACTACTGACATTTTGTCTTGCAGACGCCATTATAAGAGGCAAGGAGCTTGCTGAGAACACCGGCATTGCCGACCGGCTCCGCAACGAAAACGTTGAGCTTAATAAGCTTAACCAATCAATGGCGGCGGAGCTGGAGACAGTCAAGATCAACCTTGCCAAAGCCGAACAAGCCCTGGAGACGGAAAGGCAGAATCACAAGGATGCCCTTCATGATGTCCAGCACCGGCTTGACAAGCGTCTCGATGAGTCATTGGCTATCAACAGCCAGCTTCTTAGTAAGTTTTTGAAAAAAACTTAAATTCATTGGTTTCTGTCTTAGCCAAATATAACTGAACTTCGCCTTTTTGCAGCTCCGGCGGGTTATGGCCATGAGCTGACGGCGGAAAACCGGCTTGACCGGATACTAGAAGTAGGGGAACTCATCCCGAAGATTATTTCTTCGGGAAAAGAGCTTGCCGAGAAGTTCTTTCCCGGCAACCCCGAGCCCCCGACGAACCTTGCCAGCTTGGAGGCTGAACTGGCCGAAGCAGTTTCATTCTTCGATGAACGGCTTCGATCCAGTGCTCGCGGAGGTGCGAAGACGGCTCTGGGCTTGATGATGGCGCATTACCCGGAGGCAGAAGCCTGGCGAGTCGCATGCGGCTTCCCTATTGAAAAGGAGGACGGCACGCCGCTGGATGACCAAGATCGCAAGAAGATCCGTCGCTCTGTCTCCGGCTACGCCAGCAAGATTGCCAACATGGTATCCTTGGTCACTATCTTCAAGGAAATGCCGTGCCCGCCAACCCCTGTTCAATCAGATGATGACAATGAGGAGGCGGAGAAATCGTCATGAGCCAAATTTGCTCGCTGAGCCGGCCATCCTGAAAATGTAATAAGCAAGATGTAAAGCCGTCCAGACAATGTATATGCCTAGAAACAACTAAGCCTTTTGCTGTATGTTAGTCAGCTTTTATATTTGCAAACTTGCAATTTTTATGCCTCAGTTTATTCTGGCCTTGACACCTTAGCCTTTAAGCGCCGGCAAACCTATTGCGAAGCTAACTTGCTGAGCAACAGGGTACGCAATGACCAATCTATTTAGACCCAGAACAAGTGCCGCCTTTCGGTGCCGAAACGCTTTGAAGCAACCCGGCGCAAAAAGCTAGCAGACAAACATTAATTTGGCAAAACGTTGATTTTTCATCACCCTAAGGCGGATTCAACATGAAAGAGTTTACCAACGAGCAACACAGGCAATTTCGGGTAAACAAATGTAACAACCCAAACTTGGTAACGAAAAATACGAAGAATTTTTCCACTTTTTGTTTCGATGTTTGCATCATCGCATCCATATGCATTTGACAATGCAAGCTTTCTTTGGAAACAATTGAAATGGGGAGCCAACCTTCCCCAAAACCTACAACCAAAGACAATGCCATTCTTGGAAACCATCTAAATGAACTTCCAAATTGTTTAGGAAGTTCCCAACTTGGTTGTATAACAATTTCTCACTTTTCAAATTTTTGTCAAATGAAAGTTGACATGAGGGTTGAAATTTGGCTGAATTCAATTCCTATTTTTGGAACCAAGTTAGAACTTCCAAAATTTCAAACTAAAATCATGCTGAGCCTCAATATGGTTGGGATAGCTTCCATAAAAAAATTTCAATATTTTTGGAATTGTAAAAATGCCCCAATTAAATGTATTTTGGAAATTGCCCCAATTTACCCTAATTAAAAGCTATGAACAAAGGTTGGGCAAAATAATTTATTTGACCTCACCAATTTTTGTGGTGGTTCTAAAGGGTAATTCTAAGCTTCATGAATTTTTCTGGGATTTTAGAAAATGTTCTGGTGCCTTAATTAAATGGGTTAAACACTGCTGTTGGACTTGTTTGAGTTTAATTCAAAAGTTCCAGGGACCTCCTTGTAATTTCCTTTTTTCCCTCTCATCTCTCCACTGTGCTCGCCGGCACTGGCGCCATGCCGTGCGCTGGCCGAGCTGCTCCGCGTCGATGCGTGGCCCTGGGACGACTATGTAGACCGAGTCGGCGTTCACCTGCTCCCCCTCGCCCACTCCTCCCGTTTCCTCCCCGAGATTTCGGATCGGGGCCATTTCTCTCTCCCGAGCTCTCCCCTTTCTGCCGCCGCTCGCCTCCGCCTGTCGCCGCCGGCTGGAGCCACCTCACGCGGATCGACGAGCACCGCCAGCTCCGCCACGACCTCCTCTTGCTTCCCGTCCCAGGAATCGAACTGGGAGGCCCGGGGACGACGCGTGCGTCGTCGACCTCGTCCACCACGGCCGCCGCACGCCGAAGCCGTTTTTCCGCCGATTCCGCCCGCCCCTCACCGCGTCGGTCACCCCTTCAGGCTCAAGGTGAGGCGTGCTTCTTTGCTAGCCTTCTTCCCGCGCCCTTCTCCCTCTCCTCGCCGTCGGTTTGGTCACCGTCGACCACCGCCGTGCCGCTAGCGTCACCGCGCCGTGTCCCGGCCTGGCCAAGGCTTGGGCCGGCCGGAGGCTGGAGGCCTCGGGCAGGTGCCCGGCCTGCAAGCCTGGCTTGGGCCGGCACGAGGCCGGCCTCTTCGGCCAGTGCCCCGGCCTACACACCCGGCCTGGGCTGGCTCTGGGCCGGTGCACTCGGGCACCCACCCGGCCTGCAGCCCGGCCTGGCCGGCACAAGGCCGGCCTGTCTGCACAGGGTTTTTCCTTTTGTGAAATAAACTGAGTTTAGAAATGTGATATCTTTTTAAATATGGCTCTAAAAATTGCAAATGAAATATCAAATCGCTCAGTAAAATGTTATCTACCTATTGGTGACTTTGGCTTGACCTCTTGAGTAAAATATTTTCCCTTTAATTTGGGAAAACCCTAGCATGGCATATTTATTACCTAACGTGGGAAAATCACATTTCGATGAATATTGATCCAAAAATCATGAATCAACTATCAAAGTGATCAACATGTCAAATGCTATTAAACCGTGCTAATATCAATTCATGATCACAAATATTTATTTGATGATATTCATAATTTGATTAAAAGAATTAAATTTATTTATTTAATTAAATTGCTATTTATTCATCGGTGCTCCGAAAATTACAAATAAAGTACCAACATGATCGGAATGACTAACCCTACCCGTTTCATGTCATGTTCATGCATATTGAGCCACTTCCCTAATAATTTGATAATTTATAAAGAATTGTGGTCACTAAGATAAATATGGAGTTGTGTCCAAAAAATTGCACTAATTATTTGGAACTCCATTTAAATTGTTAAATAATTTAAATGATAATATCTATTGCATCAATTGGACATGTCATCATGTGGTTGAGCATTGCACCGTGTGTTCTTGTGATTTATGTGTTCTTTGTATTCTCTCTTGGGTATCGATAGATTCCGGAGTCGAGGTTACCGATAACTACCCCGACGAGCAGTACTTCGCGACCGGGCAGCAAGGCAAGAGATAACCTAACCTTCTTGGCATCTAGCATCCTATGTTTTGATCAAATTATTTTATCCACCATAATATTGCATGCGGTTCAAATGTCCTTTTTGGTAAATATTAGAATATCCTATGAATGCATGTTCTTCCCCGAGCCAATTACATGTATCCCTACCTAAGAAACCTAGGGTTGAAGTGTTGGCCCGAGATAAAGATAGAATTGATGCTTTCATATGCTTAGCTATGCTTAGCCAGGCTTAGTTAAATATTTTAGTTATGTCCGTTGTTTATTTCCATAATTGTTGTTGAAGATGGAATGATGCGGACTTGGTGGATAGGTGGGTTGCTTAATTAAAATGTAAGAAGGCTTGGATGAGTTGCCCTCGGGGAGGGTGGTTTGCCTCATTCTTGTCGCCTAGGTTGAGGGTGCTTTTAGCTAGAACCAAGAACCGAGCGTGCTTCCATTGGTGGGTGTATGGGCGCCTCGCTGACCGAATAATTTGTGAGGGGCTTGTCAAGGGTCCTCTAGTTTGCTATTTCCATTTGCGCGTGTGTGGTGTGAGTGGAAAAGGAACGAGGATGATGGTGTGTAGGACGTGACGGTGGGGCAGGGCGCTGGGAGCGCTGAACCTGTCCTTCCGCCACTGATGGTCCTTGAGTAAGCCTCATGCATTGTAAAGGTCTAACCGCGCCCGCTCGCCGGTCTTCCCCGGAAGAGGACCAACTAGGTGAGCCGGACGGTACCAATGGGTAAAATAGTACACCCCTGCAGGGTAAATCTTTTCGAAAAGCCGTGTCCACGGTTATGGACAAATTCTTGGGAAAGGCGGATTAGCTCATAGATAACATTAACCTAATTGATATGGCAGCTAGAGGTTGCATAACAAACATGAGATAAAGGTTCATTTCCTCGAGGGTGAGTCGAGGGAGTGCCTTTGTGTGAGGTGAGTGGTGATGGTTGTAAGTAGGTTCGCCGAGAACCGAAGATGATAATGATACTCTCTTACCCCTTTATAAAATATTCTGAGTAGACGAATGCCATGTGTCACTTTATATTTCGGTTTATTAAAATTAGCTTTATGCAAAAGAAATACATAAACAGCTTTAGAGCCTCCGTCAGTCATTGGGCCTATATCTCCCTACTAAACTTGCGAGTACATCGTACTCAGTCCCTCTTTGCTGCCTCTATGTATTTGTATTTCACAGGAGGACGACACCGAGCAGCTAGGTGGGTTCTTCGTTGACGTCGACTACTAGTCTGGGGTTCCCAGGTGGCAGCTTGGGACCGTGGAACAAGCTGGCTTGGGTGATGTTTATTGTAGGCCTCTTAGGCCATATATTTGCTTCTTGTTGTTAGACAACACTACCCGCTTCCGCTTGTTGACTTGTTGGATCTGTGATCCTTTTGTTGCGTAATATTTGTATTCTTCTCGTTATATGAGTTGCTATACTTTTGTGTCGTAGAGTCATGTTTTGTGCCAGTTCTGTTCCACAAGTCTCGATCTTTGTATTATACATAGATGGTTGTGTTGGATTCATAGCCTCTTTGTATAATTCCGGGGTCGGGGCGTTACAAGTTGGTATCAGAGCAGGACTGCCTGTAGGAAACCCTTTCTTTTGGTCGATGTTGAGTCTAGTGAAAATTATTTTCAACCTAAAAATGAGTTGTGAAAACCTTCTTAGGATTCTTTTTGCTTCTCATCCAACTCGCTCTACTCTGATTCTTACCTCTATTTGTTTTGTGCTTGGTGTCGATGTTTAGGTTCTCGGGGTTGGGGTTCTTACCGTCCAGTTATGCCTCGAGTCCGTTAAATCCGTTTGATATCGCCACGATGACGTGATGTCACCGTGGTTGCCTAAAATCTGTCTTTGGTGTTTATTGCTTCTTAAATATCTATATCTGGGAGCAACCAATGATCTATCTTAACTGTCAGAATTGGTTACTAACTTGTCGTTGTTCCAATTCTTCAGAATGGCTCCTACCCGTCGTGGGGAACATAGCAGCCCTGACCCACCGCCGCCACCCTCAATGGCGGAGGTGATGATGGCTATCGAGCAAAACCGTCTGCGCAATGAGCGGTTGCTCGAGCAGCTGGTCCAGCAAGGGGCCAGGAGGAACACGGACTGCACCACTCTCAACCAGTTCTTGCGGTCCCAACCTCCCACTTTCTCCGAGGCTAAGGAGCCGCTTGATGCGGATGATTGGCTTCGGGCTATCGAGCGCAAGTTCGCCGCTCTTCACGTTCCGGTGACAGAACATGTCAACTTCGCCACCTACCTTCTGGAAGGAGCCGCCGGCTCCTGGTGGGAGAGCCACGTGGGAATGGTCGCTGCGGGCCATGTTGTCACATGGGAGGAGTTCCGCACCGCCTTCCGTGCGGCGTACATCCCCAAGCCCATCCTCGAGCTCAAGAGGCGGGAGTTCCTGGATCTAACCCAGGGACGCATGGACGTCCAATCCTATGGACGGGAGTTCAACCACCTCTCCCGTTACGCCCCTCGGGACGTGACGAATGATGAGGACAAGCAATACCTCTTCCGCAAGGGGCTCGCACCTCGTCTCCGATACGAGCTCCTACCTTTCAAGTTCACCTCCTACCAAGAGCTCTACAACCAGGCTCTCACCATGGAGCAAGGGAGGAAGGAGCTAGAGGCTACTAAAAGGCCAGCTCCAGCTGATCACCAGAGCTCCTCTTCCTCTGAGGGCAAGAAGCGTAAGGTCTTCGTGCCTTTCAGCACCGTGCCAAAGGCACCCTTCGCGCCGAAGCCCACCGGGTACCTGCCACCTCCGCCTCGCCCAGCTACTTCGACCTTGGGTGCGGCTGGAGGCGGTTTTCGACCTCGACTACCTGCACCACTGGGGCTCACTTGTTTCTCTTGTGGCCAGCCGGGGCACTACTCCAGGGAGTGTCCCCAGAAGGCCTCGGCTCCCTCAGCACCTGCACCAGCACCCTCTACCCCAGCCGCCAAGGCTACCACAGTCAGCCGTGGCTGCCTGAACCACGTCTCGGCTGAAGGCGTTGAGGAGGACCCCGGAGTTCTAATGGGTACGCTTCAAATCAATACTTATCCAGCTTCAGTGCTATTTGATTCTGGAGCTTCGCATTCGTTCATATCCATATCATATGCACACAACCATCAAATACCGTTTGTGATGATGGATCCCCTGTTAGTGGTCAAAACCCCTGGCTCTAGTTGGCGTACCAATTGGATATCTCCCGATGTTCAAATAGCCGTAGGGTCAGTTCCTTTTCCGTTCTCATTGATAGCCCTGAGGTTAGAGGGTATCGATGTTATTCTGGGCATGGATTGGCTAGTGAAATATCAGGCCAACCTGGATTGTGCTGCCAAGACTGTCACTGTGTTCCACCCAAGGTATGGGGAAGTGCGTTACTGGTCCCCAACCTCTGCAACTCCTTCCGCAGCCACTCCCCTTTCACCAGAGATCAGTCTTTATTTCCTGGAAGGAATATCCCCGCCTGATATGTCTGAAGTCGCTGTGGTGTGTGATTTCCCCGATGTGTTTCCGGAGGAATTGCCCGGCATGCCACCTGATCGCAGCGTGGAGTTTGTGATTGAGTTGGTTCCGGGAACCGCCCCAGTTTCCAAGACGCCCTACCGTATGCCAACGAAAGAGCTAGCTGAATTGAAGAAGCAACTTGACGAGCTGCTGGAAAAGATTTCATCCGACCGAGTAGCTCACCTTGGGGCTGCCCGGTCATCTTTGTCAAGAAGAGGGATACAAATGTTCCTCGTCTGGTTGTTGACTACCGCCCTCTTAATGCGATGACCATCAAGAACAAGTACCCAATTCCTCGAATAACCGACTTGTTCGATCAATTAGCTGGAGCCACTGTGTTCTCCAAGATGGATCTGAGGTCAGGTTACCATCAGATAAAAATCCGAAAAGAGGATATTCTGAAGACGGCCTTCACTACCCGCTATGGGTTATATGAGTACACCGTCATGTCTTTCGGCCTCACCAATGCTCCGGCTACATTCATGAGGCTAATGAACTCCATCTTCCACGAGTACCTCGACAAGTTCGTCATCATCTACATCGACGACATCCTTGTGTACTCCAAGACCGAAGACGAACATGCTGAACATCTTCGATTTGTCCTGACCAAGCTTCGAGATCACCGACTATATGCCAAGTTCTCTAAATGTGAGTTTTGGCTGAAAGAGCTCATCTTTCTCGGTCATGTGGTGTCAGCTGCCGGAGTAGCGGTGATACCCGACAAGATTCAGGCAATCCTGGATTGGCCAACTCCCAAATCCGTCAAAGATATCCGAAGTTTCCTTGGATTGGCGGGTTATTACCGTCGATTTATTGAGGGCTTCTCCAAAATAGCAAAGGCATTGACTGAACTCCTCAAGAAAGGCAAGCCATTTGTGTGGTCAGACAAGGCTGAAGAGAGTTTCCAAACCCTCAAGGTCAAGCTCACCACCACACCGGTACTTGTCCTTCCCGATACCGCAAAGGACTTTGTCGTCTATTGCGATGCATCTCTCCAAGGCTTGGGATGTGTCTTGATGCAAGAGGGCCATGTGGTCGCTTATGCTTCCCGTCAACTCAAGCCACACGAGCAAAATTATCCAACTCATGATTTGGAGCTTGCCGCCGTGGTACATGCTCTGAAGCAATGGAGGCCCTACCTCTTGGGCAACCGTTGTGAGATCTACTCCGACCACCAAAGTCTGAAATATCTATTCACCCAGCCGGATCTGAACTTGAGGCAGAGAAGATGGCTGGAATTGATAAAGGACTATGATGTGACTCTCAATTATCAGCCCGGCAAGGCAAATGTCGTGGCGGATGCTCTGAGCCGCATAGCCTATTGCAATACTGTGATGGTTGAAAAGGCGCAACCGGCTCTCCACGAGGAATTTGCTAAATTGAATCTGGAAATTGTTCCTTCGGGTTTTCTAGCTAACCTTGAGATCAAATCCACTCTCGAGGATGATATCAAGGCCGCCCAACAAAATGATCCTGAAATCCTTGAGATCAAAGAGAAGATCGCTAATGGAAAGGCCAATTGTTTCTTGGTTGATGACCATGGTGTGGTCTACTTTGGTGACCGTCTAGTGGTGCCCAAGAGTGGAGACATGAGGGAGTTGATCCTTTCTAAAGCCCATGAGTCACCCATCTCTATCCATCCGGGTAGCACAAAAATGTACCAAGATCTTCGTCCTCAGTTCTGGTGGTCTTGCATGAAGCGCGAGATCACCGAGTATGTTGCGGAATGCGACGTCTGTCGCCGAGTGAAGGCTGAACATCAAAGGCCAGCCGGTACCCTCCGCCCCATAGCTATTCCTGAGTGGAAGTGGGATGAAGTTGGAATGGATTTCATCACCGGCTTTCCTAGGTCACAAAAGGGTAACAATGCCATTTGGGTCGTCATTGACCGTCTATCCAAAGTCGCCCATTTCCTCCCGGTTCGAGAGGATATCAATTCCGCTCAATTGGCCGAGCTCTATATGGCCCGGATTGTTCCCTTGCACGGGGTTCCTTTGAGGATCATCTCCGACCGTGGAAGCTTGTTTACGTCCAAGTTTTGGCAAAGTTTCCAAAAGGCTCTTGGAACCCGTCTCAACTTCAGCACCGCCTACCACCCTCAAACCGACGGGCAAACTGAAAGAGTAAATCAAGTTCTTGAGGACATGCTTCGGGCTTGTGTCATCTCTTTCGGCAAGAGTTGGGAAAAGCACCTCCTCTCGCCGAGTTCTCCTACAACAATAGCTTTCAAGCCAGCTTGCAAATGGCTCCCTTCGAGGTCCTATATGGGAGAAAGTGCCGGACTCCGCTCAGTTGGTCTGAAACCGGGGAGAGGTCACTCTTCGGTCCGGATGTGATCAATGAAGCCGAAGAGAAAGTCCGTGTCATTCGAGAAAATCTCAAGGCTGCTCAATCCCGTCAGAAAAGCTATTATGACAAGCATCATCAAGAGGTCCACTATGAAATCGGTGACAAGGCCTATCTTCGAGTTTCTCCTCTCCGAGGCGTTCGTCGCTTCGGAATCAAGGGCAAATTGGCACCTCGCTATGTTGGCCCTTTCACCATCCTAGCCAAGCGAGGAGATCTCTCCTATCAACTTGAGTTGCCCTCCAATTTTCCGGATGTCCATGATGTGTTCCATGTTTCCCAACTCCGCCGGTGCTTCAAGGATCCCATCCGTGGGGTTGATCATGAGGCATTGGACATTCAAGAGGATTTGACCTATCGCGAGCATCCTATCCGCATCTTGGATGAAGCGGAGAGGAAGACCCGCAACAAGTCCATCAAGTTTCTCAAGGTCCAATGGTCCAACCATTCCGAGGAAGAAGCCACATGGGAGCGAGAAACTAGTCTTCGTCAGGAATACCCCGCCTTCTTCACTCAAGCCTAGAATCTCGGGCCGAGATTCCTGTAAGGGGGGTAGAGTTGTAACAGCCCAAACTTGGTAACGAAAAATACGAAGAATTTTTCCACTTTTTGTTTTCGATGTTTGCATCATCGCATCCATATGCATTTGACAATGCAAGCTTTCTTTGGAAACAATTGAAATGGGGAGCCAACCTTCCCCAAAACCTACAACCAAAGGCAATGCCATTCTTGGAAACCATCTAAATGAACTTCCAAATTGTTTAGGAAGTTCCCAACTTGGTTGTATAACAATTTCTCACTTTTCAAATTTTTGTCAAATGAAAGTTGACATGAGGGTTGAAATTTGGCTGAATTCAATTCCTATTTTTGGAACCAAGTTAGAACTTCCAAAATTTCAAACTAAAATCATGACGAGCCTCAATATGGTTGGGAGAGCTTCCATAAATTTTTTTCAATATTTTTGGAATTGTAAAAATGCCCCAATTAAATGTATTTTGGAAATTGCCCCATTTTACCCTAATTAAAAGCTATGAACAAAGGTTGGGCAAAATAATTTATTTGACCTCACCAATTTTTTGTGGTGATTCTAAAGGGTAATTCTAAGCTTCATGAATTTTTCTGGGATTTTAGAAAATGTTCTGGTGCCTTAATTAAATGGGTTAAACACTGCTGTTGGACTTGTTTGAGTTTAATTCAAAAGTTCCAGGGACCTCCTTGTAATTTCCTTTTTTTCCCTCTCATCTCTCCACTGTGCTCGCCGGCACTGGCGCCATGCCGTGCGCTGGCCGAGCTGCTCCGCGTCGATGCGTGGCCCTGGGACGACTATGGAGACCGAGTCGGCGTTCACCTGCTCCCCCTCGCCCACTCCTCCCGTTTCCTCCCCGAGATTTCCGGATCGGGGCCATTTCTCTCTCCCGAGCTCTCCCCTTTCTGCCGCCGCTCGCCTCCGCCTGTCGCCGCCGGCTGGAGCCACCTCACGCGGATCGACGAGCACCGCCAGCTCCGCCACGACCTCCTCTTGCTTCCCGTCCCAGGAATCGAACTGGGAGGCCCGGGGACGACGCGTGCGTCGTCGACCTCGTCCACCGCGGCCGCCGCACGCCGAAGCCGTTTTTCCGCCGAATCCGCCCGCCCCTCACCGCGTCGGTCACCCCTTCAGGCTCAAGGTGAGGCGTGCTTCTTTGCTAGCCTTCTTCCCGCGCCCTTCTCCCTCTCCTCGCCGTCGGTTTGGTCGCCGTCGACCACCGCCGTGCCGCTGGCGTCACCGCGCCGTGTCCCGGCCTGGCCGAGGCTTGGGCCGGCCGGAGGCCGGAGGCCTCGGGCAGGTGCCCGGCCTGCAAGCCTGGCTTGGGCCGGCACGAGGCCGGCCTCTTCGGCCAGTGCCCCGGCCTACACACCCGGCCTGGGCTGGCTCTGGGCCGGTGCACTCGGGCACCCACCCGGCCTGCAGCCCGGCCTGGCCGGCACAAGGCCGGCCTGTCTGCACAGGGTTTTTCCTTTTGTGAAATAAACTGAGTTTAGAAATGTGATATCTTTTTAAATATGGCTCTAAAAATTGCAAATGAAATATCAAATCGCTCAGTAAAATGTTATCTACCTATTGGTGACTTTGGCTTGACCTCTTGAGTAAAATATTTTCCCTTTAATTTGGGAAAACCCTAGCATGGCATATTTATTACCTAACGTGGGAAAAATCACATTTCGATGAATATTGATCCAAAAATTATGAATCAACTATCAAAGTGATCAACATGTCAAATGCTATTAAACCGTGCTAATATCAATTCATGATCACAAATATTTATTTGATGATATTCATAATTTGATTAAAGAATTAAATTTATTTATTTAATTAAATTGCTATTTATTCATTGGTGCTCCGAAAATTACAAATAAAGTACCAACATGATCGGAATGACTAACCCTACCCGTTTCATGTCATGTTCATGCATATTGAGCCACTTCCCTAATAATTTGATAATTTATAAAGAATTGTGGTCACTAAGATAAATATGGAGTTGTGTCCAAATAATTGCACTAATTATTTGGAACTCCATTTAAATTGTTAAATAATTTAAATGATAATATCTATTGCATCAATTGGACATGTCATCATGTGGTTGAGCATTGCACCGTGTGTTCTTGTGATTTATGTGTTCTTTGTATTCTCTTTTGGGTATCGATAGATTCCGGAGTCGAGGTTACCGATAACTACCCCGACGAGCAGTACTTCACGACCGGGCAGCAAGGCAAGAGATAACCTAACCTTCTTGGCATCTAGCATCCTATGTTTTGATCAAATTATTTTATCCACCATAATATTGCATGCGGTTCAAATGTCCTTTTTGGTAAATATTAGAATATCCTATGAATGCATGTTCTTCCCCGAGCCAATTACATGTATCCCTACCTAAGAAACCCAGGGTTGAAGTGTTGGCCCGAGATAAAGATAGAATTGATCCTTTCATATGCTTAGCTATGCTTAGCCAGGCTTAGTTAAATATTTTAGTTATGTCCATTGTTTATTTCCATAATTGTTGTTGAAGATGGAATGATGCGGACTTGGTGGATAGGTGGGTTGCTTAATTAAAATGTAAGAAGGCTTGGATGAGTTGCCCTCGGGGAGGGTGGTTTGCCTCATTCTTGTCGCCTAGGTTGAGGGTGCTTTTAGCTAGAACCAAGAACCGAGCGTGCTTCCATTGGTGGGTGTATGGGCGCCTCGCTGACCGAATAATTTGTGAGGGGCTTGTCAAGGGTCCTCTAGTTTGCTATTTCCATTTGCGCGTGTGTGGTGTGAGTGGAAAAGGAACGAGGATGATGGTGTGTAGGACGTGACGGTGGGGCAGGGCGCTGGGAGCACTGAACCTGTCCCTCCGCCACTGATGGTCCTTGAGTAAGCCTCATGCATTGTAAAGGTCTAACCGCGCCCGCTCGCCGGTCTTCCCCGGAAGAGGACCAACTAGGTGAGCCGGACGGTACCAATGGGTAAAATAGTACACCCCTGCAGGGTAAATCTTTTCGAAAAGCCGTGTCCACGGTTATGGACAAATTCTTGGGAAAGGCGGATTAGCTCATAGATAACGTTAACCTAATTGATATGGCAGCTAGAGGTTGCATAACAAACATGAGATAAAGGTTCATTTCCTCGAGGGTGAGTCGAGGGAGTGCCTTTGTGTGAGGTGAGTGGTGATGGTTGTAAGTAGGTTCGCCGAGAACCGAAGATGATAATGATACTCTCTTACCCCTTTATAAAAATATTCTGAGTAGACGAATGCCATGTGTCACTTTATATTTCGGTTTATTAAAATTAGCTTTATGCAAAAGAAGTACATAAACAGCTTTAGAGCCTCCGTCAGTCATTGGGCCTATATCGCCCTACTAAACTTGCGAGTACATCGTACTCAGTCTCTCTTTGCTGCCTCTATGTATTTGTATTTTAGAGGAGGACGACACCGAGCAGCTAGGTGGGTTCTTCGTTGACGTCGACTACTAGTCTGGGGTTCCCAGGTGGCAGCTTGGGACCGTGGAACAAGCTGGCTTGGGTGATGTTTATTGTAGGCCTCTTAGGCCATATATTTGCTTCTTGTTGTTAGACAACACTACCCGCTTCCGCTTGATGACTTGTTGGATCTGTGATCCTTTTGTTGTGTAATATTTGTATTTTCTTCTCGTTATATGAGTAGCTATACTTTTGTGTCGTAGAGTCATGCTTTGTGCCAGTTCTGTTCCACAAGTCTCGATCTTTGTCTTATACATTGATGGTTGTGTTGTATTCATAGCCTCTCTGTATAATTCCGGGGTCGGGGCGTTACAACAAATTATAACAATAAGATCATAGGGAAATAAAGGATGTACAGATTCTCGAATTTCACATGAGAGAAACCAATTTTTATTTCATGATCACATTGACATGGCTACAATAGAATTTGCTAAGTGTAAAAAGGACGTAGCTGAGCGATATTCCACGAACGTTTCATCTCATCTAAGTCGTCATTTACATGCCTTTTCCTCTTGCGACCTTCTTCCTGGGATCTTTCTTTGAATCCCTTAAGTCGAGGAGATAATATGACCCGTTTTTCTGAACTTTGTTGATAACGAAAGGTCCTTCCCATGGCGGGGATAATTTGTGCTGCTGGCTTTGCACAAGCCGAAGCACTAAGTCGCCTTCTCGAAAAGATCGATTCCGCACTCTACGGCTCTGGTAGCGACGTAGATCTTGTTGATAGATGGCGGATCGTTGAAGAGCTAGCTCTCTTTCTTCTTCGAGGATATCTAAGCCGTCTTGACGTGCTTCTTCTGCATCTTCCTCGATGTAGGCTGCGACTCGAGGCGAATCGTGGATCATGTCAGATGGGAGCACCGCTTCTGCACCATGGACAAGGAAGAAAGGGGTGAAGCCGGTTGATCTATTTGTGGTAGTACGAATACTCCATAAGACCGCCGGTAATTCATCAACCCAAGCGTCGGCTGCTCGATGCAAAGGAGTTTCAAGCCTCGGCTTAATACCTTGCAGAATAATGTCGTTAGTGCGCTCTACCTGTCCATTGGATTGCGGGTGTGCCACCGATGCCACATCGAGTCGGATCTTTGATCGGCTGCAGAACTTCGATAGCTCATCGACGGCAAAGTTTGTGCCATTGTCAGTGATAATGCTATGCGGTATGCCGACTCGAGTTGTAATCTCGACGATGAACTTTGTAGCTGTAGCTCCGTCGAGTTTCTTGATGGGCTTGCCTCCACCCACTTCGTAAATTTGTCGACCGCCACCAGTAGGTGAGTTAAGACTCCTCTTGCCGTCTTGAAAGGTCCCACCATATCGAGCCCCCAGAACGCAAACGGCCAAGTAATAGGGATCGTTCAGAGCTCCTGAGCCGGCAAATGAACCTGCTTTGCATAGCGCTAACATCCTTCACAAGTCTTGACGATATTGATAGCATCCTCCTTAGCCGTTAGCCAAAAGAACCCGTGCTGAAACGCCTTGGCGACCAACGCCTTTGCCGCCACGTGATGCCCACATTCGCCGGAGTGGATTTCTTCCAGGATTTGCCTTCCTTCTTCTGTAGAGACACATCTTTGGAAGATGCCAGACGTGCTTCGTTTGTAAAGCTGCCCGTCAATAATCGTGTACGCCTTTGCTCGACGCTCAATTTGACGGCTCAACACCTCGTCGTCCTTGGGCAGTTTCTTATTAATCAGGAAATCAATGTAGGGCGTGGTCCAATCCGGGGTTACCAAGCATACTTGAACTGATTCTGCCGACAAAGGGTAATCTTCGTCGCCACCTTTGACGGACGGCTTATGGAGGTGATGAAGAAATACATCTGGTGGCACTGCCTTTTTCCTGGAGCCTATTCTGGCCAAGGCATCAGCAGCTTCATTGTCATCTCGGGAGATATGTTGAACCTCTAAGCCGGCAAAACATCGGCCGAATTCATCTACTGTTCTCCTGTATTCCGCCATTTTGGGACTTTTTGTGTCCCAGCATCCATCAAGTTGCTGCGCAACCAGATCCGAGTCGCTAGAGCAGAGGATGCGCTTTACCCCCAACTCCTTAGCCATGTGAAGGCTATGGAGGAGAGCCTCATACTCTGCTACATTGTTGGTGGCGTTGAAGTGGATTCGGAGGACATAACTGAGCTTATCACCCTTAGGCAATTTTAGTACTACTCCAGCCCCCGAGCCTTCCTTCATCTTTGAGCCATCAAAGTGCATTATCCAGTACTGAGAATCCGGCAAAGGTGTGCTTTCCATCGCCTCTGTCCAATCTGCAACAAAGTCGGCTAAAACCTGAGAATTGATGGCGGTCCTCGTCTTGTACTGGATGTCGAAAGCTGCTAACTCGATGCCCCATTTGGTGACTCGACCCGTTGCATCGGCATTATTGATGATTTCTCTTAGTGGAGCTTTGCTGACCACCGTGATTGTGTGATCCTGGAAGTAATGCCGTAATTTTCTGGTGGCAAAGAATACACCATAAGCTAACTTCTGGTAATGAGGGTAGTGTTGCTTCGAATCTGAGAACACCTCGCTAATGAAATAGACGGGGCGCTGATCCGGCCATTGCTTCCCTTCCTCCAGGCGCTCCACTACAATGACGGCACTTATCACAAAATTCATGGCCGACCAGTAGAGGAGAAGCGGCTCTTTTTCCCTTGGAGCTGCTAAGATTGGAGCATGTGTCAGTGTATACTTCAGCTGAGCCAAAGCTGCCTCTGCTTCCTCTGTCCAAACAAAACTGTCCGACTTTTTGAGGAGCTTGTATAATGGCAATGCTTTGTCACCAAGCCGGCTAATGAATCGTCTTACAGCCACGACGGAACCCATAAGCCGTTGTATGTCTTTTAGACAAGACGGCCTTTCGATGTTCTGAATCGCCTTTATCTTTTTTGAGTTAACTTCAATTCCTCTTTGGGAAACAATGAAGCCCAGAAGTTTGCCTGCGGGTACTCCGAAGACGCATTTTGCCGGATTAAGCTTCATCTGGTACTCCCTTAGATTTGCAAAGGTTTCCGACAGATCGGCGATAAGATCGCCGCGCTTCTTTGACATGACCGCTATGTCGTCGACGTAGACGTGAACATTGCGGCCAATCTGCTTGTCCAAACACCGCTGCATACACCTTTGGTAAGTAGCACCGGCATTTTTTAGGCCGAAAGGCATTGTGACATAGCAGTAATTGCCATATGGCGTGGTGAAGGACATCTTGATTTGATCTGACTCCTTCATCTTAATCTGATGGTAACCCGAATAAGCGTCCAGAAAACATAGCATCTCTGAGCCGGCAGTTGAATCAATGACCTGATCGATACACGGTAAGGCGAACGGATCTTTAGTACAGGCTTTATTTAAGCCGGTGAAATCAATGCACATACGTAGCTCAAAGATGTTCTTCTTTGGGACTAGCACGGGATTTGCCAACCAATCAGTGTGGACAACTTCACGAATGAATTTGGCGGTGGTGAGCCTTAGGATCTCCTTTCCAACCGCCTTGCGCTTCAGTTCCGAGCCGGCGGAGGCCTTTCTTGACCAGTTTTGTGTCCTTGTTGACTTTTAGGGAGTGCTCGGCAAGTTCTCCTCGGGACACCTGGCATGTCGGATGGTGACCAGGCAAATATGTCCCGGTTCTCACGGAGAAACTTGACGAGCTCGCCTTCCTATTTGTCGTCGAGACCGGTGCCAATGATGGCCTCCCTTGTCGGGTCCTCTTTTGAGAGCTTGATTTTCTTCGTGTCATCCTTTGGCTTGAAGCTTGAGTCAACCTTGGAGGACGGCTTTTCTGTTGCCGGCATCTCATCGGGACCAATTGTTTTCTTGAGATCCTCCAACTCTTCCCTGCAGATTTCTTGTTCAGCATGGACGGCATTAGAGGCCTCGCACTCCTTGGCTTTCTTGAAGTCTCCTTTGACTGTGATGATCCCATTGGGTCCCGGCATTTTCAGCTTGCTATAGATGTAGCAGGGCCGAGCCATAAACTTGGCGAAATCCGGACGTCCAAAGATTGCGTGATATGCACTTCTGAAGGGAACCACCTCAAAAGAGACGTCCTCAGTCCGAAAATTATCGGCTTCACCAAAGGTGACCTTCAGGGTAATTTGCCCCATCGAAGAGGCTTGTCGTCCCGGCACAATCCCATGAAACTTCACAGTGCTGTGGGTGAGTTGTGACTCGGAGAGGCGCATTCTCTTCAATGTTGCGGCATAAAGTATGTTGATACTGCTGCCGCCATCCATGAGCACCTTTGTCAACTTGTATTTGTCGACTATAGGGCTCACGACTAAAGCGTAGGTGCGCTTTGCAGGAACTCTGTCAGGATGATCGCTGCGATCCCATGTGATGGGTGTGTCGGACCAATCCAGATATTGAGGAACTGCAGGCACCATAGCATTAAGTTCTCGCCAAGCCGCCTTTTCTTTGCGAGAGGAATCTGTTGCTAAGTTGATGATGAGACTTTCGGCATGCTTTGGGAATTTGCTGCCCTTTTCTTTGGAGGTCGCATCATCCGACTCTGAAGCAGCTTCCTCCTTCTCTTTGTCATCTTTCCTGGACTTGCGCGTGTTCCTTGATTTGCCGACTTTGGGGTCCTTGGCAATGTCCCGATTGATGTGACATTGCTGGATTATGTGGGAACTCGTCCCATCAGGCCTAAGATGATGAACACATGGGTTATGCTTAATGTCGTCATACTTCACCGTTGGAGGCCGGGATGATTGGTTATTTGCCGGCTTCTTGCCCTGCCACTTGCCATTGCTCGAACCACCCTTTCCAAAGGCGGCAGCGACTTCGTGAGAAGGGCCGGCTTGGTCTTCAATCTTCTTTTTCAAGGACTCGCGTCGGTGTCGGCACAGTGGAAACCAGGGTACCATGGGCCGGCCTGCCAGGGCCCACAACGTTCTTCAGAAGATTTCGCTATGGACCAGGCTCTCCAAGCCTGGCGAGCCTCGTGAGGGTTTTCCCCTCGCGAGGGACCTCACCTCCTCGAGAGGGCCTTTTCCCTCGCGAGGGACCCCTCCTCGAGGGGACATCCCCAAGGATCAAGCGGAAGGGCTCGCCGAGGGTTTCCTCCCTCGGCGAGGGTTCCTTGCTCACGAAGCTAGCTCTGCCTCCGCGGCAGAACGCACATGGGCTCTGCACCCTCTACAGAGTGACGACCGCGCCAGCGCGCGGTGACAGCAGCGCCACATTTGCCGTTCTTATGTATAAAGGAGTCAACAAAGCTGCGCCAAGCAAAGGAGCCCCAAGGATTGCCACTTTGGTGATAAGGGAACGTCTGCAGCTACCCTCCAAAGGCGACGTCACCGTGGGACACATCCCACCTCAGCAGCGCCAGCCCACCGTCTTGTTTGGACGGTGGCTTTTCCATCTTTGGTGATGCCGCCCCCTGCCGTGGACCGTGTCCATGGACTTTACCTTTATGGTGGACTCTACCTTTATTGTGCACCGCACCTCCTCCTTCGTCGCCATGTGGTAGCACTTCCCGCCAAGACATTTGGGGGGAAGAGGCCCGAGACACCTATAAAAGGAGGGGGAGCGCGTTCGGGCAAAAGGGGGGTTCAATCTTAGGTTGGGGTTCGGTTCTTCTCCGGTTCTAGGGTTAGCCATTGTAGCCACCTTGAGCTCGCCAAGCTCGCTCTGTACTCAAACCTCTCCAAGCAAGGGCAATACATCCGAAGCAGGACGTAGGGATTTTACCTCACCTAGAGGGCCCTGAACCTGGGTAATACCGTGCGTTCATCTCTGCAGTGTTGTCCCACAGCGAGTTCGACGAGCACCGTCGCCGAGGCACGTTGAGGGTTGTTTGATTCCGTGTTCAGCCCCTTATACGATCCTTCGTGAGACACACCCAGTTCCTGGGACAGTCCTCCGACATTTTGGCACGCTAGGTAGGGGGCTGAGGCGCGTCTTCAACCTCGACACCGCCATGGCCAGCATCTCTCGCGCCGAACGTCTCGCTCGCCGGACGGCTAGCGCCGCCACCGCTCCTGCTGGCAACCCGCGTGGCCGCCCGCGCGGAAGTGCTGCTCCGGAGCGCCACGTCGACCCCGAGCCCTGCGTCGAGCACCCGGAGGACGATGACCATGACCACGCTGAGGACGACCTCGGCGAAGAGGAGGCCTTCTCCCTGCACCCGTCATGGGACCGTGCTGCCTCCTCGCTGGGCCGCCCTGCGCCCAGCCCGGCGACTACGCTTCTCATGGCGCAGGAGCTGCTGCAGTACCGCCCCACGCCGGAGGCCCAGGAAGCCTGGCTCAACCGCCTCTCCGAGCTCGTCGGCGCCGCTCGCGTCGCCGCTCCTGCACCATCTCGTTCGCTGGTTCTCTCTGCACGCGCAGGGGACGTGGCGCACGGTGCGCCGCATGCACCTCCTCGTCACCCCGCGCCCGCTCTAGCTCCACCAGCTCCACCGCAACCTGCTCCAGCCGGGGCTCCTCCTCGCGACAATCGCGCTGCATCGCACGCGTCGTCGCCGCACGACTGCCAAATCGTGCAGCGAGCCCCGGAGGACGCACACGTGAGCATCGAGCGCAACCAGGATCGCCACAACCGCGCCGTCCATGACGTCGCCACCGCGGGGCGCCACCTCCGCGCCACCCTCGCCAACGGCCCGGTCACCTACGGCATGATGGCCGCGTTCACTCGCAGCCTCCGTCGCGTCGTCTGGCCGGTCAAGTTCAGGCCGGATCTTCCTCTGCGCTACGACGGCAAGAACAACCCCCTGGAGTTCCTGCAGCTCTACACCTTGGCCATCCAGGCCGCAGGGGGCGACGACAAGGTCATGGCGAACTGGTTCCCCATGGCCCTCAAGGACTCCACGTCCTCGTGGCTCACGAACCTCCCCGCCGAGTCCATCAACACATGGGACGACCTCTGCCAGTGCTTCGTCGCCAACTTCAAGGGCACGTATGAGTGCGGCCTCACGTACAACGATATCCGCGCCGTGCGCCAGAAGCCTGGCGAGACCCTCCGCAAGTACATCCAGTGCTTCAGCCAAGTGCGCAACAAAATCCCCAATGCCACCGACACGCAGGTCATTTCGGCCTTCCAGGCTGGGGTCACGGATGTGCGGATGCTCGAGAAGCTTGGCATCCACGACAACATCACCACCGGCGTCAAGCTCTTCGACTTGGCGGACAAGTGCGCCAAGGCTGAGTAGGGCCGCTTGTTTGTCAAGAGCGAGCCAGGGGACCCCGCCGAGGGGTCCAAGAAGAAGAAGAAATCCACCGAGAAGCGCAAGACCACTGCGGTCCTCGCGGCTGAGCCTGACGCCAAGCAGCCTCGCGCTGCCACTCCAGCCACGGATCCCGAGAAAAAGGATGATCGCCCCTTCTGCGTCTACCACAACAGGCATTCCCATGCCACCGAGGACTACTACAACCTCAAGAGGCTTCGCGAGGCTCGTGAGGCCAACGATCGGCAGCGAGGTCACGGCGGCCGCGGCGGCTGCGGGGGGCGACATTGGAACAACAACTACGACGACAACTACCAGCAGAACCCTCAAGCCAACGCCGCCCAGCCCATGAACGACAACCTCCCTGCCGAGACTCCTAAGGGCTACCAGGTGCCTCGCAGGGCCGCTTGCATCCTCGGCGGGGCTCAGGCCCCCAGCTCCAACCGCCACTTCAAGCAACTCGCTCGCGAGGTCGCGACAGCCCTTCCCGGGGTTGAGGCCTCCAGGCCCCTCAAATGTTCCCAGTACCCCATCACCTTTGACTCCAGCGACCACCCCAAGTCCACCTCAACTGTTGGCACCATCCCGCTGGTCTGCACTCCCACCATCAACAACATTGCAGTCTCCAAGACGCTCATTGATGGGGGTGCAGGCCTCAACGTCATCTCTGTCGAGACGTTCGAGAAGCTGCAGGTGCCCTACGAGCGGCTCATGCCCACCGGGCCCTTCTCGGGGGTGACAGAGGGTCTCACCACCCATTTGGGCAGGTGAGGCTCGCCGTCACTTTCGGCACCCAGGCTAACTACCGCACCGAGCTGATCGATTTCGACGTTGCGCACATCGGCCTACCCTACAACGCCATCCTCGGCTACCCCGCCCTCGCCAAGTTCATGGCGGTGACCCACCACGCCTACAACCTCGTCAAGCTCCCTGGCTCAGGTGGCACCATCGTCATCCGCGGCATGGTCTCAAACGCCCTGTATGCTGCGCAAGCGGCCTACCAGGCTGCCGCGGTGGCGTCACCCGCTGACGAGGACGAGGAGCCCCTCCCGAGGCCCCCGCGAAGAAGAAGCAGTTGTTCTCTCAGGAGAAGGCCGCGACAAAGCAAGTGCCTCTTGAGGCAAATGGCTCGGGGGCTAGCGTCACCATCGGCGCCAACCTGCCTCCTAAATAGGAAAGCGCGCTCATCGCCTTACTCAGGGCAAACGCTGACATGTTCGCATGGACACCGTCAGATATGTCTGGAGTACCGAGGGAGGTGATCGAGCACCACTTAGCCGTGTGTCCAAACGCACGCCCCATGAAGCAAAAGGCGCGGTGCCAGGCGCCAGAGAAGCAAGATTTCATCGTCAAGGAAGTAGAGAAACTGAAGAAGGCCAGCATCATCAAGGAAGTTGTCCATCCCACTTGGCTCGCCAACCGTGTGGTCGTACCCAAACACAACGGAGGAAGCCGCCTCTGCATCGACTTCACCGACCTCAACAAGACCTGCCCCAAGGACCCCTATCCCCTCCCGAGGATCGACCAGATCGTGGACTCCACCGCCGGCTACGCACTCCTCTGTTTTCTGGATGCCTTCTCAGGCTATCACCAGATCAAGATGGCGAAGGAGGACGAGGAGAAGACAGCATTTCGCACCCCTTGCGGTGTGTTTTGCTACGTCTGCATGCCCTTCGGCCTGAAGAATGCCGGTGCCACTTTCCAGCGCCTCATGAGAATCCCCTTTGGAGCTCAAATGGGATGGAATGCAGAGGCCTACGTCGACGACATCGTGGTCAAGACCCGCGAAGAGGACACGCTCATCAAGGACCTCGAGGAGACCTTTGCCAACCTGCGCAAGGTGAACATCAAGCTGAACCCCGCCAAGTGCGTCTTCGGGGTCCCTTCAGGCAAGCTCCTCGGGTTCCTGGTGTCTCATCGTGGCATTGAAGCAAACCCCGACAAGATCAGAGCCATAGAAGAGATGCAGCCTCCTCGTCGCCTCAAGAATATGCAGCGCTTAGCGGGATATATGGCCAGCCTTGGCCGTTTCATCTCCAAGTTCGGCGAGAGGCGCTGCCATTTTTCAAGATCATGAAGAGGTCCGGTCCTTTCAAGTGGACCCCTGAAGCAGCAAAGGCCTTCGAGGACCTGAAGAAATACCTGGCGAGCCCACCCATCATGGTTGCCCCACGCCCTCACGAGCCTCTGAATCTGTATCTTGCAGCCACTCCTCAGACGGCATGCGCGGTCTTGGTGGCTAAAAGGGAAGAGCCAGTCCCCGCCAAGCAGAGCCCTGCCTCGCCAAGCCCAGAGCCCCCCGACAAGGAAGCACCCTCGTCAAGCCTCCAGCCTCACGCCGAGCCCCTACAAGTGGGGCCTCAAGAAAACCTCGACAAGGACTCACCGAGCCTCGAGAGGAGCCGACCGCTGCCACGACAATGACTACCCTCGTCGAGCATCCCGTGTACTTCGTCAGCACAGTGCTGCGGGACGCTCGTGAGCGCTACTCCATGCAGCAAAAACTCCTCTTCTCGCTCCTCAGCGCCTCCAGGAAGCTGCGCCACTACTTCCAGGGTCACCCCATTAAGGTGGTCACCTCATACCCCCTGGAGCAGGTCCTGCGCAACCCAAACGCGACAGATCGCGTCGCAGGCTGGGGCATTGTAATAGCCCCAGATTAGTACCCTAAAATATGGGCCAATTTTTCACTTTTTGTTGTGCATTGCATCATGTCATCCATCTAAAATTTGCTAATTCTAAATAAAGCAACACTTGGAAATTAAAAACTAGGGAAGCAAAACCCTTCCCAAAATTTTCAAACCAAATACATTACTCAAATTGGCAAAACCAATTGTTCTTGAGTCTCCAAATTGTCTAGGAAGCTCAAGGATATATTTTATAAGTAATTGCCAAGGGCTAAAATTCTTAACAAGCAAATAAATGAAATTGAGAATCCAAAATTGGTTTAATTCAATTCTATTTTTGAAACCAAGTTAAGGTTTCCAAAAATTCAAACTAAAATACGGGGTGCTTCATTATTGTAATATGAGCCTCCTTAAATATTTTCATAATTTATTGAGTTGCTTAGGTCCTCCAAATAAATGAATTTGGAAAATATTAAAACTTGCCTTAATTAAACCCTATGGACAAATGTGGTGCAAACCTTTTTATTTTGCCTTACCAATTTTTGTGGAGCACCTAAAGGTTAAACGGAGCCTATATGAATTTTTGCATAATTTATAAAAATGTTTAAGAGACCTTTTTAATTGCACTAAACTGCCACTGGACCTTTCTGTAATTAAAAGAATTAGCGCCAGGGGGTTTTCGTTAAATGGTCTTCTCCCTCCTCACTGTCGCCACAGGGCCGAGCCCATGCCGCCACCTCCACGCCGCCCATGCCGTCGTGGTCGCACTGCCCAGCGCGTGCCGTGCCCCCCTCGTGGTCAAGGACGAGCTCAGGACGCTCACCTGCCCCCGTTTCTCCTTTTCCTCTCCTTCCTCCTGCTTGCATCGCCGTCCCGCCGAGTTCGCTTTCGCCGGCAAATAGCCGTCGATTGGAGCTTTCCTGCGTAGATCGAAGCGGACGGGAAGGTCCGCCGCGCTCTCCTCTCTCTCCCCACCAAAGGAATCGTCGCGGGGAGCCTGGAGTCGTCGCTTCCGTCCTCGACACCTCCCGCACCGGCCGCCACCCGCCGGCCCGATTTCGGCGAGTTCCGCCTCCCCCTCGCTGCACCGGCCTTACCGATCAACTCAGGGTGAGCACCACCCCATTTCTGCTCTTTTCCCTCTCCCCTACTGCCCTCTCCCGCCGCCGGATTTTTCGGTCGCCGGCGACGACATCGTCGTCAGCACACGTGCACCCCTGCCCGGCCTGGCCGTCGCCTGGGCCGGCCTGAGGCCGGACGCCTCGGGTGGTCGCCCGGCCTGGGTACCCGGACTGGGCTCGTTGTGGGCTGGCCAAAGGCCGGTTCATTCGGCCACCTCCCCGGCCTGCACCCCGGCCCGGCCGGCTCGAGGCCGGCCTGCCAGGAAAAAGGTTTTTCTTTTTTTTAATTGGAAACAAATTTTGGATAATCGATAACTATTTCAAAAGTGCTTCAAATTCGACGATTCAAATTTCAAAATGTTCAGGAAAACAAACTCCACCAATTGGAATCATTGTAAACTTCTTTTGGAATTATATTCTTTTGGTTAATTAAGAATTCCCAAATTAGGTTAAATAATGCCTAATTTGAGAATTTCATAACTTGTAAATAATTAGCCAAAAATTATGAATAAAATATCAATGTGATCAACATGCCAAATGCTATCAAACCATGCACTTATCATATCATGATCACAAATATTTATTTGATGTTATCCATAATTGGTTTAAAAGAATTAATTTCCGTTAATTATTTAAATTGCTATTTATTCCTCGGCGCTCCAAAAAATTACAAATGAAGTACTAAATTGATCGGAATGACAAACCCTAACCATTTACATGTCATGTTCATGCATTTTGAGCCACTTCTCTAATAATTTGATAATTTATAAAGAATGTGGCCACTAAGATAAATATGGGGTTGTTTCCAAATGATTGCACTAATTATTTGGAGCTCCATTTAATTTGTTAATTAAATTAAATGATAGTATCCTTGCATCAATTGGACATGTCATCATGTGTTTGAGCATTGCATCTTGTGTCTTGTGATTTATGTGTGCTTTGTATTTCTTTGGGTATCGATAGATTCCGGAGTCGAGGGTTCCCTCTCCTACCCCGACGAGCAGTACTACGCTTCCCGGCAGCAAGGCAAGAGATAACCTAACCTTCTTGGCATCTAGCATCCTATGTTTATAAACTTATTTTATCCACCATAATATTGCATGCGGTTCAAATGTCTCTTTTGGTAACTATTAGAGTATCCTATGAATGCATGTTCTTCCCCGAGCCAATCACATGTATCCCTACCTATGAAACCTAGGGTTGAAGTGTTGGCCGAGATAAAGATAGAATTATTGTTGTATTCCTATGCTTAGATATGCTTAGCCATGCTTAGAAATGTTTAGTGGAAATACTAGTTTGTCCGTTGTTGAATTCCATAATTATTGATGTTGATGGAATGACTCGGGCATGGTGGATAATTGTGATGCTTAATTAAAATGCTAAGACGGCTTGGGTGAGTTGCCATCGGGGATGGTGTTTTGCCTCACTCTAGCCCCTAGGTGCGAGTTCTTGTCTCTAGAACCAAGATCGAGCGTGCTTCCGGAGGTGGGGGCATATGGAACCCCCTTTGACCGAATAATTTGTGAGGGGCTTGTCAAGGGTCCTCTAGTTTGCTATTTCCATTTGCGCGTGTGTGGTGTTGGTGGAAAAAGGAAACGAGGATGGTGGTGTGTAGGATGTGACGGTGGGGCAGGGCGCTGGGAGCGCTGAACCTGTCCTTCCGCCACTGATGGCCCTTGAGTAAGTCTCATGCAATGTAAAGGTCTAACCGCGCCCGCTTGCCGGTCTTCCCCGGAAGAGGGCCAACTAGGTGAGCCGGACGGTACCAATGGATAAGGAGCTGGGGTTGCTGCGGAAACCTGGCGACTTCAAATAGTACACCCCTGCAAGGTTAATCTTTTCGAAAAGCCGTGTCCGCGGTTATGGACGACTTGGGAACGGATATACGAGACCATAGATAACATTTAACCTAATTGATATGGCAGCTAAAGGTTGCATAACCAACATGAGATAAAGGTTCATTTCCTCGAGGGTGATTCGAGGGAGTGCCTTTGTGTGAGATGAGTGGTGATGGTTGCAAGCAGGTTCGTCGAGAACCGAAGATGAAAATGTTACTCTCTTACCCCTTTATAAAAATATTCTAAGTAGACGAATGCCATGTGTCATTTTATATTTCGGTTTATTAAAATTAGCTTTATGCAAAAGAACTACATAAACAGCTTTAGAGCCTCCGTCAGTCATTGGGCCTATATCGCCCTACTAAACTTGCGAGTACATCGTACTCAGTCTCTCTTTGCTGCCTCTATGATTTTGTATTTTAGAGGAGGACGACACCGAGCAGCTAGGTGGTTTCTTCGTTGACGTCGACTACTAGTCTGGGGTTCCCAGGTGGCAGCTTGGGACCGTGGAACAAGCTGGCTGGGAAATGTTTATTGTAGGCCTCTTAGGCCATATATTTGCTTCTTGTTGTTAGACAAACACTACCCGCTTCCGCTTGATGAATTGTAGGATCTATGATCCTTTGATGTGTAATATTTGTATTCTTCTCATTATATGAGTTGCTATATGTTTTGTGTCGTAGAGTCATGCAATGTACCAGTTTGTTCCACATGTCTCGATCTCTGTGTTATACTTTGATGGTTGTGCCAATTACATAGCCTCTCTGTATAATTCCGGGGTCGGGGCGTTACAGGCATCGAGCTACAACCTTTCGAGCTGGAGTTTAACACCACAAGGGTCATCAGGGCAGGGCGCTGGCTGATTTCATGGCCGAATGGACCGACACGCGTGAAGAAGAGCCTCAAGAGGAGGAAGCCGCAGCCTCAGGAGGGACTTAACCAGGCCACTGGACCATGCACTTCGACGGCGCCTTTGCGGCCCAGAGTGTAGGGGCTGGTGCTGTCCTCACCTCACCGACAGGCGACAAGCTCTACTACGCCGTCCAGCTGTGCTTCAAGGACAACGACAAGGTTTCCAACAACATTGCCGAATACGAAGGCCTCCTCGCCGGGCTCAGAGCTGCTATCACCCTCGGCATCAAGCGCATCCTCATCAAAGGCGACTCTCAGCTCCTCGTCAACTTCTCCAACAAAAGCTACACGCCTAAGGACACCTACATGGTGGCCTACCTTGAAGAGGTACGCAAACTCGAGAAGCACTTCAGGGGCATGGAGCTCAAGCATATCCCACGAGGAGAAAACCAAGAGGCAGATGAACTCGCCAGGTGAGCAGCAAGAAGGGAAGCACAGAAGCCTGGAGTATTCGAGGAAAGACTCGCCAAGTCTTCCGTCAAGCAACCAGCTGTCAACATGAGCATCAATGAGGAGCTCCCACCAGCCCCATCAAGTGGAGCACCAAACTGCGGACTGCCCTCAGGCGATCGCTTGCTGCTGACCTTGGTACGCCAAGACACTGGTTGGATAGACGAGATCAGGAACTACCTGCAAGATCGAGTCCTCCCTGAAGAAGACGCAGAGGCTGAAAGGTTGCTCGCCAGGCCAAGTCCTACTTGTACCGTAAGCGCCCCAATGGGGTTGCGTTGCGGTGCGTGCCTGCCGAGGAAGGCCGCCAGCTCATCAACGACATCCATAGCGGAGAGTGCGGCCACCATTCATCCTCGCGCACCCTCGCAGGCAAGGTCTTCCGGAGTGGCTTCTACTGGCCTTCAGTGCTTCAAGATGTAGCCGCAATCGTCTAATCCTGCGACGCCTGCCAATTCCACGCCAAGCAGATCCACCAGCCCGCGCAAGGACTCCAAACCATCCCTTCCCGCGAGCGCTCGGGGGCTACCTCTACCTCTACGTCGCCATCGACAAATTCACCAAGTGGCCTGAGGTGGAACCCGTGCGCACCATTCCGGCAAAATCAGCGGTGAAATTCATCAGGAGCCTGGTCTGCCGCTTCGGCGTGGCCAACCGCATCATCACCCGACAACGGCTCACAATTCATCAGTGGCGCCTTCAAGTCCTACTGCGGCAGCCTCAGCACCCAAATCTGCTACGCCTTGGTGGCGCACCCACGAAGCAACGGGCAGGCTGAGCGAGCCAACGTCGAGGTGCTCAAGGGCCTCAGACGAGAAGCTTCAACCGCCTCAAGGCCAGCGGCAAGCATTGGATCGATGAGCTCCCCTCGGTGCTCTGGTCCATCCGCACCACGCCAACAAAGCCAACTGGTGAGACGCCGTTCTCCCTCGTCTATGGCGCTGAAGCCGTTCTCCCCAGCGAGATCACCCACGGCTCTCCTCGAGTCTTGGCCTTCAAGGAGGCTGAGCAGGACGAACTCTGCAACAACGACCTCCTGCTACTCGAAGGGCTCCGCCGCAATGCGGCCCTGAGAGTGGCAAGGTACCAGCAAGACCTCCGTCGCTACCATAGCCGCCACATCCGCCCGTGCACTCTCGAAACAGGAGACCTCGTCCTGAGGAGAATCCTCTCCAGGACAGGCCACCACAAGCTCTCGCCAATGTGGGAAGGACCCTACAGGGTCGTCCACATCGCCAGGCCTGGCTCCGCGCAGCTAGAGACGGAGGACGGCATCCCTGTCGCCAACCCCTGGAACATCCAGCACCTGCGCAAGTTCTACCCCTAATCGTCCTTGACGAGCAATTTTTTGCATCAAGGGAGAGCCTCGCGCCATCATCCTCCACGAGGAAAAATTTCGGGCTCCCCTCTCTACTATACGTTGCCGCGGGCCGTTCGAGAAGACTCCCAAGCCACCGCGCCTCAGCAAGGTGACTTCTTCAAGCACCATGCCTTGGCGAGGTGGATCCCCATGCCCAGCCATGGTGGACCGCAGGCTCTACAAGCCACCCCCGCATAGGGTCACCCTCTCTGAGCTCTCTCTACATGCGTCGCCTCGGGCCGCGAGAGTCTCAGCCACTCCATGTGGAACCCCATGCCTGACATGGCGGATTTTGTATTTCTGGCCACGCCAGTGTAATGAACCTCTGTTTCAGGTCACTTTGAACCTTTGCGCTTCGCGCCAGCATATGTTGTTGCTTTGGTAAGCATTTATGTTATTGCTGATTCATCCTTGCTCGTATGATCCCTCCTGTGTATCTCGCGAGCGGGGGCTGGACATGGTGCCTGTGCCTCGGGAGCATCCCAGCAGCGCCTCAAACCCAAGGGATCCGAGCTCTGAACTCACGGGTCAGCTTTCATGCATGTCAACTCCCAAGGAGCTCTGAACTCATGAGCCGGCTCCCGTGCACGTCAACTCACCAAGGACCTTGGTGCCTGTTCTCCTCGCGAGACACACATGAAGGAACCTACGAGCAGCATGAAGTGTCTAGCTATGCATTGCTTGTGGGTACGCCTATCTGTCAAAACGCAGGAAAACAGGTCCAAAGCAAGCCAGGAACTGACGCCCTCTCCAAGGCGAAAACACCTCGTCAGGGAACCAACACCCTCTCCAAGGCGAAAACACCTCATCAGGGAACCAACACCCTCTCCAAGGCAAAACGCCTCGTGAAGCTAAGTCCAAACACTTGGTTGAAATTCCTTTCGCTGGTTTTCGTCCCTCGAGCCTCTTTTCTCTCTCCTGCGCCTCATGGGCTGCTTGCGCGTTAAAGGGGAGCCCCAAGCATCGCGACTTGGGAGCTCTTACCTCTCGAGGCCTCACGCACCCCCGGCCTTGTGGAGCCCTGACTCTCACATACCGAAGCGGCGGTGGTGTAGCGCTAAGAGAGGGTCCTAAGACGTAGAGCGAAAAAGACATGAAAGGGAAGACAAAAGCCTCTCGAGGGATATTCACCAAGCACGTTCAAACAAAGCTTAAACAAGTCTTTACAAAGCTGTTACAAATAAAATGCTAAGATAATCCGTGCCCCTGCACGTCCAGATACAGGAGGGAGCTCAGGCCGTCGCGCCTCCTGA